>JAJONR010005002.1:0-94949 GCA_029582245.1 Solanum etuberosum
TTGTTGAGTTGAACTATGTTTCACTGAGTTGAGTATCTTATTATTGAGTTGAGCCCTATTTTCTCTGAGTTGAGTTGAACCATGTTTCATTGAGTTGAGTTGAGTGAGTTGAGAAGATGTAAGTATGTTTCTTTTCCATCAGTTCAAGCTTATGTTTATGCTTTAGAATTCCCCTTACGTGCTCGTACAGTCCATGTACTTAGCTATTTGACCTGCATCGTTTCATGATGCAGATACAGGTATTCAGGATCATCAACATGCATTTCGTTGAGGTCATGTGTTATTCTAGTCAGCTTTGGTGAGCCATCTTATATTCCGGAGGACTTCACCTTTATCTTACAGTTAGTAGTTTTGAGATGTCGTGGGTTTTGTCCTGATATCCTTCTGTAATAGTAGATGATTCATAGATAGACAGATTTGAGGAGTTTCTGTATTTACTTTTATTTTGAGTATTGTACAGACTTTTAAAAATATTGAGTATTTGAGTTTAATGAAATTTAATTCAGTTTTTAAGCTTTTGTATGCTTGAGTTAGTCTTCCGCTTGGGGTCCAACAATGGTTCTCGAGTGTCGGCCACGTCCAGGGTGTAGGCTCGGATCGTGACATAGGTGGTGACATCAGACACATAGAGTCAGAAAGAGACTCTCCTCTCGCCCCTCCTCTAAAAAGCATAGGGGCATCTCTATTAATGAGCCTTCGGAGCCCAACAAGCCCCTCTGCATACTCTAACAAGTGCAGGTAAAAACTCAGGAAGCACATTGCCAAGAAACAAATCAATTTTCGCTCCAAGCTAGTATCACCTCCACAAAATTCAACCCTTGCTTCTCATGTTCTCCCGATCATAGCTCCAAGGGCCTTAAATAGGCTCAAGACAGAAGGAAAAAGAACTAATCTTGAGGAGCGTAGGCTCTCTACTGATGGGGTGATGAGCGATCACCCAGCTATATGGGAGATAATCAAGTTCCATAAATTGGAGTAGTTCACAAAATTTGGGAAACCCTATATGTCAAAGTGGGTTAGGGAATTTTACGATGCCTATGGAAAGGCCCTACCTAAGAACATAAAGAGAGTTGTCTGGAAACCCCTAGATGAAGTAGAAGTGCAGGGAAAATGGTTCAGTGTCATGCGGGTAAGATCAAAACAGTACGACGCACCCCATTCACTCATGTTAATACATACCTTATTCAGATGCGCAGGGAGCTTGATGCCTTGAAAGGGTGATTGGCCTCATTGATATCGAATGACTCTTTTTCGCCATGGATGGCTAATGGTGCAAAGACTGAGAAGAAAGATTTAAACATTATAGCTCGGTATAGGTTCAGGATTATCAGAAGTAATATCATCCCGTCTCAAAATGAATCGATCATTTGGCATCTTAAAGCAATGCTAGTGGGCACTATCATCGACAAGAAGCAAATCAATGTTTGTATGATCATTGTCGAGGAGATGTTGCTACGATCTAGGCAGGGGCAGACCTCTCTCCCGTTCCTAGTTCTTATTACTCAGTTGTGCCAGAGAGCAGGAGTTCCCTTTCGGGGGAAATCTAATGTGCGAATCACACCAGCCTCTTCCATTGACATCAGGAGGATTGACGCTTAATATTTATGAGACGATGCGGCTCGGAGGAATATTCCACCACTAGATACTGCACCTGTAGTTGATCCAGAGACTCTAGCATCTAAGGCCAGCACACCTGCTCCTTCTACTGAATAGGCAGGTATACCTTCCTTTTCTGATGTGCCTTCTTTTACTACTACTACTTCATCTGTTGTTGTTGCTGTTGTTGTACCTACCCCACTCCTATTACCCGTCCCCCTTGACCCATGCCTTGATATATCAAACAGGTAGTCTTTCCCGATCGACCGATGTTAGAGCCGCGAAGGTTGAGAAGGACATGCCCGGGTTATTGATAGGACTATTGAACAATCCTTCGCTCCTTTGAGGGATAGGGGACTAGGTGTGAGGGGCTGATTGAGGCCCATGGTGTGAGGTTTGACAACCTCACTGCGAGATTAGAGGCCTGGGAGAAGGCCGAGGGTAGTTCCGGTGCACTAGACACAATGAGGGGGTGAGCTTGCTACTTTGTGAGAGGATGTGACTTAGCTGCAGTGTACATACCTCTCTATGCTATGGGACGATATTCCCCTACCAGATGCACTAGCCTCTGAACCACCACAGATGCCCAACATTGAGCCTACATGTAGTGTTCAGCCTAAGATAGTTGTGAGTTTTTGTGATGTTGATGTGGATGCTGAGAGGGTCGATGATTATTTGGCCGAGGAGACAAATGAGGAAGAGTTGAGGAGTGAGGAGGATGAGCATGGGATTACATAGACTCTCACTGAGCTGCAGGAGACAGAGGAGGTAATATTTCAGGCCACTCTTGAGAGATCCCTTCGGGAGACTTCAACAGTTGGCACTAGTGGAGTCTCTTCAGACTCCACAATCCCTCCAGTGATGTGATGGGCACTAATGCCCTAGTTTACACTGCACTGTTGCCTCCAGTGATTTTATTATTGGGCACTGATGCCTCGAGTGATGCTTCCCTTCCAGAGGACACGTACATTATTATCTTTGCATTGAGGACACTGCATATTTCTTTTTTATGGGGTGAGGGCCTTTGAGCCAATATTCCCATTTTTGCTTTGTATTTTGTTATTATACAGTTTTAGATGATTGTATTAGTTTACTTTTGTTTATATTATAGTGTTTTATTTGGTTTAGTGTATCTCTTTTATTTTTATTTTCTCTCAATTTTGTAACCCCCCATAAGTTTTGGAAATCGTGAAATGCTTCAGCTTTCATTGATAATGATTCGAGAATCGATTGTGTCAATATCGATATCTTAAATAGTACTCATGATGTGCATATTGTATAGTGTTGGTGTTGCGATAATGAAATCGATATGGTTACACTTTTGAGCGATCTCTTTGAATATTTTGTTGACTAGCATCATTTTAATGTGAGCCTTGCAATGAACATCGTACATACGCTTTTGATCTTTTTGAGATGTGCTAAATGAGTGTATTTCGAAGTACCATGGGTGGTGAGGTCTTACTTGAAAGTTTGTGTGCAGAGTCCTAGAATTTGTCTTGTTAGTCCAATTGTCTAAACCTTGGTAAATTTAAGGTGTATTTTGGGCAACAATTATAAAAGGGAACACTAATTTTTATAATCCTTTGTGACTACTTTGTGAGGGTGTGCATCCATTATGGCACTGTTTGAGCCTAAGCCGTTTGTTGACAAAAAAACAAGCTAAAATCTCTTGAGCCAAAATTATCCCTACATTCTCACCCAAAATCCTTTCTGAAGCATTGTTATGTTTGAATAGTCATCTTAGACCAAAATCCTAAGTTGGGGTGTGGAAAGAAAGGAAGAATGAAAGCCAAGTGAAGGGCAAAGAAAGATGAATTGGGACTCAACTTTTAAGTTTGTTTCAAAAAGAAGGAACCCCTATTTATTAAAAAAAAAAAGAGAAAGCATCATCGTGTTGAATTTTTTTGAGAAAATGGAAATGAAAAAGATAAGTGATGAAATAAAGGGGATTCGAAAGAAAATGAGTGAAAAGTCAAAGTTTGAGTTCTCAATTGGAAAAGAATGAAAACAACTTGATAAGAGGTGAAGATGATTACAACAATGCTTTAAAAAGGTGAAGTCGCCGAGCCAAATTGACCATACCTTCACCCTCAGGCCCATTACAAGCCTAAAAGACCCTTGAGATCTTTAATGAACTAGGTTGTGTGATGATTGCAAAATATGGGCATACCTATGGGACAAAGCTTGCATGTGTTTCCCTTTTGAGAGAGTGAGAATTGCATTGATTACTTATGTTTTTTTTTATTTTCTTAGTGAGAGCATGGAATCGTTCTTGATGAGAGGGCACTTGAATGCATTTATTTAAACATGGTCTTGCATTAGAAAAGAAGCTAAAGTAAGCTTGAGCTTGTGTTGAAACTGGCTAGTCATCATTTGAAGCTTTTTTATCATGATTGAGTGTAGCATATTGTTAAGAGTAGTCTTATTATGGCACTTGTATTTTAGCTATCATTGAATACTGTTGTAGACACCCATATTGAGCTAATTGTGTTCTTGATTTAGTTGAGGACAAGCAAAAGCTTAACTTGGGGGTGTTGATGAGTGATAGATTTGCACTCTTTGAAGTCTATTTAGCTCAATAATTAGTGTCCTCAAGCCTAATTTTGTCTTATTCTGATGATTTGCAGCTATCAAGGATAATGGACAAGGCAAGGATAAATGTTTGAAAGAATGGCCAAAAATGCAAAAAGAAGTACAACCTATACATTGATGATTGCCAAATAAGAAAGGCGGATCGCCTAGTGAGCACAACGTCGCCCAAAGTGACAGTTCACAATACAAAGTGTCTATCGAGAGAGGTCAACGAACTCCAAAGGTAGACTCAATTGAGCTCGCCGATAGAGGTTCAAACACCTGAAGCCTAGATAGAGCAAGAAAATGTGAGTTGAAGCAGGATTGGTAATTCATCGAATGAGCTCGGTGATCCCAACTAATGTCGTTGAGTGAGACGCGCAATAAGATTTTGGGATGAATTTTGGGAAACTATAAATATCCCAAAGGAGAGAGAAAAAGGAAGTTTGAAAATTAGGAAAAGACTTCTTCCTTTTAGAATAGAGTTTTAGTTTTGAGAGGAACACCTTTACCTTGTGAAGACCACTTTCTACCTTTTGGAGTTTTAAAACTCTGCTCTTGAATTTGAAAAAAATGAAGTTGAATCCAAAGTGGGTTCTCTTGTAATTGCTTAATTTCATGTTAGCCATGGCTTCTTTCAGTGAAGGTGTAATTTCATTACTTTTTGTTATGGGTGGCTAAAACCCCAAGATCTACGGGTGTAATTATGGGGTTGGATCTTGATTTATTGTAGTGGGTATTGTGATATGCTCTGTTTTTCTGTTGTTCATACGAGAATTTAGCTAATTAACATAAAGTTAATTTATGGGTTAAGGTTTCAAACGTAATTCCTACTTCCGATCTCTGGTCAATGCTCGAAAGAGATTGATTGGAGTGGGTAATTAGTCCAATACTAGCAATTTAGGTTTGATGTCTGTAACTTTCTTGAAAATAGAGGTTATGGGATAGATTTATTTGCCCCATTTCTACATTGAATGAGAAAATAGAGTAAGATATTGGGTAGTTTAGACTGGCATATGGATGAGACCAAAATATGCAAGGATGTTATGAGATCGAAAGAAGATTAGTGTCATTGAAGATGACATAGCCTATTCATGAATGTTCATCACTATAGAGCAGCACAATTACCGCTATGTGACATTGATTTTCAATCCCCACACCCCTAGATTACTTTTTATTTCTTGTAATTTTCGTAATCTTAGCTTAATTGTGACAATTGATAACCAAAGATTTTTATTAAATTGGTGGAATCATCCACCCACTTGTTTTTACTATTACAAATGAATGATTTTACAATCCAAATAGTTTGACAAGAATTCCGTACGATATACCATTCTCTGTGGGATTCGACCATGACTCTTCGTTGGGTTTTTTTATTGACTACGACCGCTGTCCATTTTAATTGGTTTTAAGGAGGACATTTGAGCGTTATCCACACCCTTTTTGAACTAACTGTGTTCTTGATTTACTTGAGGACAAACAAAAGTTTAAGTTGGGGTTGTTGATGAGTGGTTGATTTACAATCATTTGAGGCCTTTTTAGTTCAACAATTAGTGCCCTATTTTGATGATATTTTCATAATTTTTAGCTATAAGGCTAAAGGACAAGGGAAGGATGAACACTTGGAAGAAAGGCCAAAAATAGTGAAAGAAGTATAAACTCCAGACTGGTAGTCGCCTAACCATTAGGGAGGATCACCCAAATGGCCTGACCTAGCCAAAAATGATAGTGCTCAAAATTTAAGATGTTTAAGGCAAGTTAGCGAACTATAAAGTGAAAAGGCTACTCACTAAAAATGAAGGGGGAACAAGATGACCATTACCGAAGGTTACATGACTTTGATGAAAAATAAAGGCTTAAAAGTGGAATAAATATGGTAATTGGTGATCCGCTGAATGTGAAAGGCATACTCAAATGAGTTCGCCAACTGAAGTTCAAACAGCTGAAGCCTGAAAGAAATAAAAGGTGAGCTAAGGAATAGATGGTGATCTGCCGAGTCAGTTTGGTGAGCCCAACTAATGTCACTGAGTTGGTCACACAGTGAATTTTGGGCCAAATTTTGGGAAACTATAAATAGCCCAAAAGAGAGAAAATGTAGGAGATTTTGGAAGAGAATTCCAGTTCCTAACTTTGTATGAGTTTTAAAGAGAAAACTTTTGAAATCTTAGAGAAATATTCTTATTTTTGGGGTTTTAAATTTCACTCTTGAAATTGACAATTGGAAGTTGATATCGAAATGGATGTTGATTATAATTTCTTAATTTCATCACATCCATGATTTCTATCATGATAGGTATAATTTCTTCAGTTTTTATGATGAGTGGCTAAAACCTCAATTCTACGGGTGTAATTATGGGGTTGGGTGTTGATTTAATGTAGTGGGTATTGTGTTTTGCTCTATTTTATTAATGTTCATTCATGGATTTAGGCTAATTAGCATGGGGTTAATTCATGGGTTAAGGTTTCTAACTTAATCCTATTTTTTATCTTCGATTGATGCTCTAAAGAGGTCAATTGGAGTGGGTAATTACTTTAATCCATGCAATTTAGGTTTGACTTCAATGGTTTGCTCAAAGAGAGATTATAGTTCAGATCTAATTGCCTGAATCTATTCGAAGAAAAAGAGATTCCATAGAGTAATGAGTTGATTTGTAACTCACATAGATGAGACCGAAAGGAGATTCTATGAATTAGAACTATGAGATCGAAAGAAGATTAGTGTTATTGAAGATTACCGAGCCTATCCATGATTGTTTAGCCTTACTGTGAAACACAACTATTCCCATGTGACATCAATTCTAATCCCCGCACACCTAGATTACTTCTTAATTGCTTGAATTTCTGAAATTTCACTATAATTGTGTGACTTGATATCAAAACCCTTCTTTCTTAATTGCAACTAATGAATTGATTTGCAATTTTAATTTCCTAATAGAATTCCTTGCACTATATTACTCTATGTGAGATTCAACCCCGACTCTTAGTTGGACATTTTTATTGACTCTAGGCTCAGAAGGAGGTACCACCTCCGGCATATCATGTAAGGGAACCTCACCCCAAAGCATGGAAATGTATGTGGACCTCAATTGGTCCACATAAGCCCTTATAGCATCCACAACACCCCGCAAAGTAGTCACATCAGCATAACTACTCTCCCTCCTCTCTCGAACCTCAACTCTAGCTGTGATTTGCCCAACCTCTCCCTATATGCAGCCACAGTACCCCGGTGGCTCACAAGATCAACCTCAACTGGACCCATCGCAACATCAAATTCCCTAGCAATAATCTTAGGTAACTCCGCCTCTAGTCTAGATGCCCTAGCCTCTGCAGAATAGGAAAGGTTACCCATCTGGTACATCAAGGCATGGGTCAAGGGTTGTCGCGATGTAGGGGTAGGTGTAGCAGACATGGAGGGAGTGGCTAAGCTACAAGGTATGGAGGAGGGCTGAGAAAATATATGACGGCTCCATAGAAGGAGCAGGCTGAACAGCATCGCCCTCAAGGCCAACAGGGTCTACCACAGGGTTTGTGTTAGGTGGAAAGGGCTTTCTCCGAGCCACATCATCTCTCATGTAGTCTGTCTCAATTCTCTGAATGTCATTAGAGGAGGAAGGGGTGATATGAACATTTATCCTCTCTCTGTAAGGCACGCCTGCATCCTCACACAGTTGTCTGATCAAGACTGTGAAGGGGAGAGAGATTTTCTCTTGACGAGCCCTCATCACCATCTCTTCCTTGATGATCGCATCAACATGGATCTCAAACTAATCAATGACGTTGCCTACCAATAGGTCCTTTGGATGACGGAGAATAAACTCGTTCTTGGATGGCATAAGATTGTTGCTAATGAACCCGAACCAGTATCGAGAGGTGAATCCTTCTTCTCAGTTTTGACTTGGTTAGCCATCCACGGAGGGGTAATGTAAGAAATGAGGAGTGTCATCCACCCCTTGATATCATCCATGCTTTGCTTCCTCTGAACCTTTATTACACCTACTTAGTTGCCTTTGGTGCCCAATATGTCATTTATCGCCCGATGTGACACTTGACCATTTTCCCTCAGAGTTCCACTTCTTCCAAGGGTCTCCAAATGATGTCCTTTTCTTTTCTTTGATAAGGCCTTAGCATAGGCCTCATAAAACTCCCTCACCCATGCTGGGACATATGGGGGTTGAGCTTTAGTAAATGAATCAAACCTATGAAAATTAATTGTCTCCAAGATATTGGGGGTAGATACTCATCACCCCATCAGTAGAGAGTTCCCTCTCCTGAAGAATGGTTCGTTCTCCAGCCACTTTAAGCCTATTCAGGACTCTTGAAGAAATTATGGGGAGAACACAGGAGGTCAATGATTGGGACTGAGGAGCCTGTGGCATCTTGGACAAGATGTCCGTCCACTTTCTTACAACTACCTTCTTGGGGGCTCAATCATACACGTAGAGGAGCGCAGAGTGGTTTGTTTTCAAGGAGCTTCAGAGGGCTCATTTATTGTGATCCCTTTGTTCCTCTTTAGAGGGGGAGGAAGAGGAGAGTCTCTCTCAAATTCGGAGGACATAATTCTCTTGCCTTTTGTTTTGGCCATTTCTTGCACGGCACAACAATTCAAAATAAAGATTGGGTGAAGGTTAGTCGAAAACAAACTCAAAAACATACATAGTTTAAAGCAAGTTTTGAGGCTCGACGACTGGGAAGGCGATTAGCCTAACAGGTTAGACGAGCTCACTGAAATTGACAGAACATCGATTAATTTCACTCAAGCATGAAGGCCAGAGTCAACTCAAACTCGGTGATTCGTCCAGTTGGTTTCAGCGGGCTAAGACAAGTCCGCCGAAAGTGACAATGCACAACTAAAAGGGACAGGAAAATTGGTGATGTCTACTCCCACTTGGAGATCTGTCGATTTATTTTCGGTAGGCAGAGACAAGCCCACCAAATGAGATAGTGCCTAGGTCACGTATTCAAATTCAGAAGGTGATTTTCGGGCTTACTCATCGATTTGCCTAATCATCTTGGTGAGCTAAGACAAACTCGCCGAACAAGTAATTTTTAGCCTAATGCCTATCTTTCACATATTTTACACTAACATGCAACAATACACATTTCCCAATCAATTCTACAAACTACCCACATGCTAGTCTACCCATGGGTACTCAGACTTCCTCCAAATATCACACAGTATTGCCAAAACCAATGATTTTCCCTTAAGAAAGATGTCACCCTATCCATCATTGGACAAATACAAGTCGTCAAGGCAATACTGGGCTAATCAGACTTCACCCACACTTAATTCAACCAAGACCCAAAAATTCTAACACGTCAGTTTTAACATTTAACCTTCACATTTAAGTTTAGCATGTTTAGGCATAATTTCATCTATCCTAGGCCATGGGCATAGTTATTTCAAAAACATTTAGCAACCACCAAAAAAATTAAACACCACAATCATCAATATAGCATGAGACCCATATCATACGAATCAAGATTATGCAAAATATAAATGAAAGCCTCAAAAACCAACCTCACAGAAGCTTAGAAAGTGGAAATTGAGGGAGTAGGGTCTTGGAATCAAGAATCACACACCAAAATACACTCCACACAAGTAAATCAACACAAATGAGGACACACAATAAAGGAAATACAGCTATAATGAGTTTGGGAAGTGAAAAGAACTCAAAAAGATGAAAGGTTGCTTTTTAAATCTTGAAAAGACTCTTGGCCTTTTTATTTCAGTTACACTCGGCGGACTGCAACTAACGTCACCGAATGTGTTCGGAAAATTGCCAAAAGGGCATAAGCTCACCGATGAGGCTTGAATGAATACCAAACCTGACGTTCAACTCAGTGAACCCGGTGTAGTTTTCTTTGTCTCATTATGAGATTCGCCTATTAGGTCCCTGTTCGCCGAATCAGACGGTATCATTTTCAAAATTTTGGTTCAAAAGGAAAACATGAAGATGTCCACCCAATAATTTAGTGCAGCACTGACTGGGTACCTGCATTGCCTACTGCATCATTTTTAACTTTTTGACTTCATTTCAACCTACACTCACAACACACATTACTAAAAGCAATAAATTAAACTTGGGTTGCCTCCAAGAAGAACCTTATTTAATGTTGTGGAATAACACAGTTGTTACTAATCAACAATCAGTTTTGGGATTTGGGATGGTATCACTAGGTAACGTTCCCTTTTGCCTTTGATTTAGATGGGTAAAAAGTTGACACAACTAAGTCTCGAGTTGTTTGATTGACACGAAATGAGAAGCAACTATTTGAGTTAAGGTGGAGAAGTCATTTTTCAAATCCTTCAACACCTTGTCGGACCTCTCAACCTTGTTGAAGATCCTTGTTAGTATTTCATCAGTGCGGTTTCCCTCCGATCGTGCTAGTTCTTTTGGTTTGGGACGTTTATGAGATGGGACATATCTATCTTTCAGCTTTGCTATCTCTCCAATTGCCACCTCAATATCTCCAATCTCTCTTAAATCATTATCTCGATCCTTGTTCCAACCTTGGTTCCCACCCGATCTTAGGTAGTTTTGATAAAAAAAAAAACCATTTGATTTCCCAAGAATTGTACCTCTTCATTATATTATGCCTCAAACTTGGCACACTCTAGGCATTGCCCATTGCTTTTACCAACCACATTTACTAACTTAAGTCCACCTCCCATGGCATGTTTAGACACCAAGTCAAGTTGGGTCATAATTTTTGCCATGTTTTCATCATGCTCATGATATTTTCCCATTTGTTCCTTGCTCATGCTCCATTGTTGAGAAGATACTTGATCCCCTCTAGTATCCCATACTTAGTTTACTTTTGTCATTGCATCACACAACATTATTGCTACCTCGAATGGTTGTCGTGTTAGCCTACTTTGAATAAGTTGGTCAGCCAAGCCTCTGTTGACTGAATCAAGGCTATAATAAAAGTATTGCAGTAGCAAATTATCTGGAACACCTTGTGTTGGACATTGTAGTAACAACTTTTAAAACCGCAACCATATTTCATGAAGAGGTTCACCTCCCACTCTTTTGAAGTTATTGATGTTATCCCTAAGCTTTACCATTTTAAAGGGAGGAAAGAATATCTCTAAGAATGCTTCAGTAACTCCTCCCATGAAGTGATAAAATCATTCAGGAACTCAGCCAACCATCTTGTGCTTCTTCCATTAAGGAGAATGGGAAAAATCTCAGCCCAATAGATTCTAATGAAATGTTCTTGAAGACGAATGACCCACAAATATCCACAAAGTTTTGAAGGTGTTCATGGGGATCTTCATGAGCTAGTCCCCTAAACATTTCCTTTATTTGGAGCAATTGTAGCATTGTTCCGATTACGTAAAACACTGCTCTCCCTGTTGTAGGAGGTAACTGATGAGTCGGGGATTTCGTCTCATATTGGGCTTATTATTCAAGGATTTAGAGTCCTCAATGCATGTTTTACGCTCATAACTGATATTAATATGTTGATATGCAGCAATGAAGGCTTTAGTGTGAGGCAAGGACATTATGATGCAAAAAGGAATGAAAAAGTTGAAAATATTTAAGAAAAAAGAGAAGTTGGAGCTCACAAAATCCACTCGGCGACTGGCCGAGTGTGCCTGCAGCTCACATAAAGTTCCAGCAAAATAGACCATGGACAAAACCAATTTGGCTAGCAAACGGGCAATTCAGCGACACGCCGAATGAATCAGTGATAGTGATCAAGCTCGCCAAAAGTTCCAGAATAAATTGATGAAGGAGCCAACACAAAATGCGAGAAGAAGAGCAATTCGGTGGATCACCAAACTGGTCAGCGATCCTGACTTACTTCACTGAGTTGACTCCGTGCTAAAATTTTAGGAACGTATAAATATAATTTTTAAAAGAAGAAAAGGAGTTCCCACACTGTTTACTTCTAGGTTCTTGAGAGTTTACATTCTAGAACATTGTTTTTACTTTTTTAGTAGAGTTTGGGATTTAGATTAAGAGATTGTAATATTTTAGATTCTATTTTCAACATTTGGAGATTGCAGATCGTTAGCAAATCAGATGGAAAACTTTGTTGGTAACGATTTCTTGCTTTTCATTATGTTTAGCTAAAACTCCGTACCTTAGGGGTGTGATTATGTAGTTGAATGCGTTATTTAGCTAATGGGTGTTGTTAGTTGCTGATTTTAATGTTGTTTTGAAGTGGGTTCAATTAATTGTTCATGTTTTAATTGATGAGTTGTAGTTGCAAATGCAATTATAGCTTAGTTCCCTATGCTTGCTTGCGAAAGAGGTAATAAAATAGAATGATTGGTTGATAGTTGTATTGATTGCATCTTTAAAATCTAGCTTGAGAAATTAGGTTTGATTGCGTCTTTACAAACCCAGCTTGAAAGAGTGGGTTAATTAAGGAATTGGGTTGTTTGGTTGTGTTATGCTTGTTGAGGTTCGACAGAACTCACTTGAAGCGCAATAGCTGATTGAGAGATGGATATTGTATTCAAAATCTATCCTACCCATTGATATTCAACAACTTTAAGCAACTAGTAATCACCCAACACGAAATTGGCATTCAATTGATCATATTCCTAAGGTTTTATCTCTACTTGTTTGTTTCTCGTGTTAAGTAATCTTTGTCTTAAATTGGTTACCAAATCCCCCATTTGATATTAATCGTTGAAACTTTGTGATTTGTTTTAATGTTGTGAAAATTTTACTTCTACAAAGGATTAGGACACGTTTTTACTTCTTAATTGAATTCTCTGTTGTACTACTCTCTGTGGGATCGACCCCAACTCTTAGTTGGGTTTATACTTGTTAGCGACCACCTACACCTAGAATTGGATGAAGTGTAGTTGAGCATTTATACTTCTCTTATTAAAGTATAGTCGTGAACTAATTTTATTGTAGTTGAATTATCTTATTTTTGTTCTTATTGGTTATTCTAAAAGATGGGAAGAAATGAGTGTAAATGGGAGTAACGCCAGTCAACTTGGGAATAATGATGACATCGAGAATTTGCATGATATTAATGAGGATCAGTTGGGAAGTGCGGGTGCTATTCGATTGCCTGCAATTGTGGGCAATGCGGTGTTTCATGTGACCAGCACAATGTTGCAGCTGTTGCAAATGAAGGGTCTCTTTAGAGGACTTGCTCATGAGGACCCTCATGACCACATCTAAAATTTTGTGGATGTGTGTGGGTCGCTTTACTTCAAGAACATCACTCAAGAGTCAGTCCGACTCTGTTTGTTTCCCTTTTCTCTAATGGGGGATGCAACAAAGTGGTTGACCGAACTACCAAGGGATTCGATCACTTCGTGGGAGGAGCTCACAGTGGTATTTTATTAAAAGTTTTTTCCTCCTTTGAATATGATTAAGTTGAGAGATAATATTCAGAACTTCAAGCGAATTGATGGTGAACCTATCCATGAGACATGGTTGAGGTTTCAAAAGTTGTTGTTCTAATGTCCGACGCACGATTTGCCGGACAATGTGTTATTGTAATATTTCTACTGGATTCTTGACATGGTCAACAAAAGTGTTGCAGACCAACTCATTCGGGGTGGAATCATGAGACAACCGTTTGACATAGCATTGGCCCTCCTTGATGAAATGACGAAAAATAATTGTGCATGGTACACAAGAGAAGATCAAGTGTCTCCTTTGAATCTTGGGCTAAATAAGGAATAAATGAAAAGAACCAAGAGCGAGATGAAAACATGGCTGAGATGATGACCCAAATGGACCTATTGACGAAGCATGTTATGGGAAGTGGTCACAAGGCTATGAATGCAGTCGGAACTAATAGTGGTGTAATCCTTATGAAGCGCACTTTGAGGCCATGTACAATGAAGAAGTGCAGTTCTTGGCAAACCAAGGGGGAGGTTCTTATCTTAGCTATCCAAGGTCGGGCGAGAATCAAGGTTGGAATAGAGATCGGGATGATGGTTGGAGATATCGAGATCGTGAATGGAGTGACCGTGGCGCAAGTTGGAGAGCTAGAGATGGAGACGAAGATCGGTATGTGCCTCCTCATGAACATCAAAAGTCGAAAGAACAAAGGGCTGATCCTGAAAGTTTCTGGATCGAAGGTATGCTTGCTCGTATCTTGAAAGGGGTGGAAGGGTTGGACAAAGTGCTCAAAGAGATGAAAGATGATGTCTCTTCTCTGAACAAAATAGTTACATCACACTCAATGTCCATTAAGCAGCTTGAAATACAGATGGGTCAGATCTCGGCTTATTTAAATCTAAGACCGAAAGGGGGTCTCCCAAGTGATACTTTGGTGAACCCAAAAAATGAGGCATGATCTCATAGCCACGTTGTGCACTGACGTTAAATGAGGCGCTTCTTGGGAGGCAACCCAAGGTTTTTTTTTGTCATTTGAATAACGTTTGTTAGATGTACAGGTTGAAATTTGAGTTTTTAGAGATAAAGGCAAATTTGGTGAGCTAAATTCCACTCGGTGATTCGTCCTGTGGTTCAGCGATCCCGATTTTGATCACCCTTTAGAACAACTTAATGGTTGAAGTTCTGTAAGCTTCGGTGAAAAAAACCCACTTGGCGCATCACCGGATAGATCGGCGACATTAATAAAGCTCACCGACTGAGGGGCGAACTGAAGGGCCAAGAGCCTTTCAACCATTTTAAATTCAAAACCTCTCCTTATTTTGATTTTTTTGACTCTTGCACTCTTTCAATCTCATTTTAGATCATATTTTTTACTTGAGTTTTTGTGGGTGTCTTCGTGTGATCGAAATCTGTCGCATTGCTCACCTTTGTTTTTGCCTTAATCGTTTCCTTGTTTGATTCTGAGATTGGTGTCTCAAATTTGCCTTTAATTTCATGATTTGATCTGAGAATACCATTGAGTAGTTAATGGATCTATTGTATGATTCGATTATATGTCTAATCGAGCGCGCGAGTTCTAGTTTGTAATCAAGCATGTTAGATATTTTGTTTAGCCAAAATTAATTGATTTTAAGTGTGAATTTCTTAAATTGTGGTTGTTGCATATTGGGTTTTGTGTGGGAGAAGTCAGAGTAACCCGAATTCTACCAAACAACTTCAATTGCCCAATGATAGATTGGGTAACATCATTCCTAAAGGCGAAATCATTGTTTGGTTGAATTTCTACGGATTGGGGGAAGTCTGAGCACCCTGGCTCAAAATTGTGTAGTGGGTAGGCTTGAATTGCGTAGAATTGTGCCTGGATTTGTTTGTCGTAGGTTGATGTTTGAAAATTTTAAAATTGGGCTTGGAATTTGACACGTCGAGTCATTTGGCGAGCTGAGTCGAGCTCGCCGAATGTCCCCTAGATCACCTTTTTTACCTGAATTAGTGCTGAATTATTCTGTGACTTTCGGTGATATGCATGTGCTCGCCGAATAACCTTAACCTCGCCTTCTTAAAGCCTAGTTTTTGTTAATTTATTCTTTGATTTTTGGCGAGTAACCTTTGCTTCGCTGATCAAGTTCGGTGACTCGCCAAATACCTTTTTGCCTCACCACTGAATTTCTGATGTTTTGTTCTGTTACTTTCGACGAGCTATTTATTGCTCGTCGAATGATATCAGCGTCTTACCGAGTTGTTTGGCGAGCTTTCCTGCAACTTTTTGAAAATTGATGTTTCATTAACCCTTTGCAACCGCATTCATTTTGTTTGCTCATTTTGACAGATATGGCCAGACTGAAAGTTCTAGGAAAGGGTCCACCACTCCGGAAAAGAGCGAAAGGGGTTGTTATAGCTGCGTAGGTTGCTCCTCCTCGATCTACTAGACCTCTGTCCACTCAAGCAAGTGGTTGGGGAAAGGGAACGCAGCTAGCGGAGCCCACTTCGAACAATTCTAGCTACGATAGCATGGGTGTATATTCCACCCACCTCACCACATCTAATTTTGAGAGTGAGGATGATGTGGGGTCTAGGACTCAAATTCATGATTCAATGCCAGTAGATGACCAGACACTGAAACGAAGATGTGCTGAGTTGTGCTCCAAAGCACTTCATGATCCAGCACGACGTCAGGCACTCCTGACACCTCCGACACCTCCAGCACAGGTAGAAAAACAGCCCAAGCACCTCTGCCACGCTCTATGAACCGGCTGAAGTCCGCCGGTATGCGGAAAATTCTAGAGGAGAAGAGGTTATCCACAGATGGGGTAGTGGATAGATATCCAGCAGTATGGGAGACACTCCAGTTTCATAAATTTGAGCAGTTCACGAAGCCCCAGAATTCATACGTGCCTACTTCGGTCAGAGACTTTTACGAGAGTTATGCACAGTTTCTCCTGAAAGGGAAGAAGAAAGATGGGTCGGTGGTACTGTTAGAGTTTGTTGAGGTGCGTGGGAAGAGAATGAAATGCAGTGAGGTGGAAATCAATTATTTGCTTGCTTGCACAGTCCGTATAACCCACTTTTTGACTACTCAGATCAAGACCAAGTCGTTATATGACTTGAAGGGGTGGTTGGTCCCATTACTTTTTGATGCTACACCACCATGGATAGAGGCGGGGGACCCGATTGAGAAGAAGGGTCTGAATATGGCTGTTAGGTATTGGTTCGGGTTCATCAGCAGCACCTTGATGCCTTCCTAAAATGAATCCATTGTCCAGCATCCGAAGGCTACACTTCTAGGGTGCATTATTGATCGGGAGAGGCTAAATTTGGGGTCCATTATCGCTCAGGAGATGGACATAAGGCCAAACAGAGTCAGATCTCCTTGCCTTTCCCTATTTTGATCAGTGCTCTATGTCGCCGAGTGGGTGTGCCATTTGTGGCAAAGACTAATGTCCAGGTGACACCTACCTCATCTATTGACATCCGGAGGATTGAGCCTGAGTACACAAAAGATGATGCTGAGCGGAGGAAAGCAGCATCGGTAGACACCTCGCCAGTGGTTGATGTTGAGGCCATGGAGGTCGATGCCCCTAAGTCTATACTGGCAGCTGAGCCGACAGGTATACCTGTTCCTTCTTCCTCTGTTACCCCTGTGATGAGTTGGGGATTTTGACTCATTTAGGGCTTAACATTAAGGGATTTATTGTCCTCAATACCTATTCTATGCTCATAACTGATGTTAAAATATTAATACGCAGCAATGAAGGCAAAAGAGCAAGGCAAGGACATTATGAGGCAAAAAGGAACGAAAAAAGCTGAAAAAGTTGAAGGAAAGCAAAGCTGGAACTCGCCAAAGCCACTCGGCGAATCACTGAGTGGACCTTCAGCTCACCTAAAATTCCAGCATGCCAGCCCTTGGACAATACCAACTTTGCGAGCAAAGGATTAGTTCGGCGACACGCTGAAGGGATCGGCGATGCCAACCCAGCTCACCGAAGATTACAAAAACATTGAGTGAAAAGCCACGCCAAGAAGGCAAAAAGAGGAGCACTCGGTGCGTCGCCGATCAAGTCGGCGAGCCCAACTTACTTCACCAAAAGTTACAGAAAAAATTATTAGAAAGACACGCCAAAAGGGTGAGAAAGGGAGCACTCGGCACATCGTCGATCAGGTCGGCGAGCTTGACTTACTTCGACGAGTTGACTCTGTATTAAAATTTTGGGAACATATAAATACAATTTTAAAAAGAAGAAAAGGAGTTCCCACATTGTTCACTGATGGGTTTTTGATCTTTTACATTCTAGAACATTGTTTTTACATATTTGAGTAGAGATTTAGGGTTTGTGAGATTTTTAGCTTTAATTTGAGCATTTGGAAACTTGTGGATTGTTCCCCCAATCTGATGGAAAACTTGGTTGGTAACGATTTCATATTCTTTATTATGTTTGGCTAAAACCCCATTCTTGGGGGTGTGATTATATAGTTGAATCCATTAATTAGCTAATGGGTGTTGTTAGTTACTGATTTTATTGTTGTTTTGAAGTGGGTTCAATTAAAAGTTTGTGTTTTAATTAAGAAATTGTAGTTGCAAATGCAATTCTAACTTGGTACTTTATACCTTCTTGAGAAAGAAGAGTTAGAGTTAAATTGTTAGTTGATAATTGTATTGATTGTGTTGTTACGGATCTAGCTTGAGAAAGTGGGTTTGAATGCAATCTTACAAGTCTAGCTTGAAAAAGTAGATCGATTAAGGTAATAGATTGTTAAACTATGTTGTGCTTGTTGAGGTTCAAAAGAACTCATTTGATTCGCAATAGTTGATTGAGAAATGGCTATTGTACCCAAAACCTAGCCTACCCACTGAGATTCAACAACTTTGATTAACTAGTAATCACACCCATTACGCAAAATTAGCATTTAAATCACCACACTCTCAAGAAACCTTTTCTATTTGCTTACTTGCGGTGTTACTAGCCGTAAATTGGTTACCCAAATCCCTCCATTTGACATTAATTGTTAAAACCTTGTGATTTAATTTATTTTTGCAAAATTTCTACCTCTACAAATGATTAGAGCACCATTTTACTTCTTAATCGAATTTTTTATCGTATCACTCCCTGTGGGATCGACCCAACTCTTAGTTGGGTTTTAACTTGTTAGCGACCGCCTACACTTAGAATTGGATGAAGTGTAGTTGAGCGTTATAAAAAATGGTGCCGCTGCCAGGGAGTGGTGTTTCAAATTCTTTTTATTGAAGTTTAGCCGTGAACTGATTTTGTTGTAGTTGAATTATCTTATTTTTATTCTTTGTTGGCTGCTCTTAAACAGGTGAAGAGATGAGCGTAAATGGGAGTAACGCCAACCAACTTGGGAACAATGATGACATCGGGAATTTGCATGATGTCAATGAGGATCAATTGGGAAGTGCGGGTGCTATCTGATTGCCTCCGACTGTGGGCAATGCGGTGTTTAACGTGACCAGCACCATGTTGTAGCTATTGCAAATGAAGGGTCTCTTTGTAGGTTTTGCTCATGAAGACCCTCATGACCACATCCAAAACTTTGTGGATGTGTGTGGGCAATTCTCTTTCAAGAACATCACTCAGGAGTCAGTCCGACTTCGTTTGTTTCCCTTTTCTCTAATGGAGAAGCAACGAAGTGGTTGGCAGATTTACCAAGGGACTCAATCACTTTTTGGGAGGAGCTCACTGATGCGTTTTATTTAAGGTTTTTCCATCCCTCGAAGATGGTTAAGTTGAGGGATAATATTCAGAACTTCAAGTGATTGGATGGCCAACCTATTCATGAGACGGTTGAGGTTCTAGAAGTTGCTTCTCCAATGTCCAACTCACGGACTACCGAACAATGTGTTGTTGCAATATTTTTACCGAAGCCTCGACTCAGTCAACAAAGGTATGGGAGATTAGCTCATTCAAGGAGGAATCATGCAACAACCATTTGGCATAACATCTACCCTTCTATATGAGATGACTAAAATCAATCGTGCTTGGTACACTAGAGAACATCAGGTGTCTCCGTTGAACTTTGGGATGACAAAGGAACAAATGGAAAAGAACCAAGAGTGAGATGAAAACATGGCAAAAATGATGACCCAAATGGACCTATTGAAAAAGCATGTAATTGGGAGTGGTTATGAAGCTATGAATTCAGCTGAAGTGAGATTTGAAAACAAAGAGGTACAACAAGTGTCAAGACTAGAGGACGTTTCTCGTCCGAGCTCTTTAAGGCCAGGCGTGAATCAAGGTTGGAACATATTTAGTGAGGATGGATGGAGAGGTTACAATCGAGATTGGTCTGACCAAAATAAATTTAGGAGGAGAGAAGATGATAATGATGTTTGTTACATGCACATGGGTGATAGTCCAAGATCTAGGGATAGTTCTGGGAGCTTTCAGGTAGATGATTTGTTGTCTCGCATTCTAAATAAGTTAGAAGGATATGACGAAGTGCTTAAAGAAATGAAGGCAGATTTCTCATCCTTGAATAAGAAGGTAACCACTCATTCGGATTCCATCAAGCAACTTGAACTCCAGATGAGCCAACTTTCATCCCAATTAAAGTCTAAACCGCAAGAGAGTTTTGCCAATGATATGATGGTGAATTCAAATATTAATCATGACAAATATTTGGCGGTGTTGACTCGGAGTGGAAGAGCAGTAGGTGGTGACGTAAAAGTGGATGGTGAGGCAAACACCATTAAAGAAGGAAATGATGCCATTGATGTAGAGGGTTCGGGCCAAGAACCAGAAAATGACACGCCTAAAGAGGTTGATGAAATTCCAAAACAACTCATCACCGGGGAATTGCAAACATCCAATTAGGGGGATGATTTTTCGTCGAAACCTATAAACTGTTGCCCAAAGTCATCCCACCATTCCCTCAAAGACTAAAAAAGAGAGATGAAGATGCAAAGTTTTAAAAATTATATATGTGTTCAAGACTCTGTCTATAAATCTTCCTTAAGTGGAAGCATTGTTGGAAATATCAGACTATGCAAAGTTTATGAAAGAATTGGTCACCAAGAAGAGGAGTATGGATTTTGAAATGGTTGAGGTATCTTATAGTTGTAGTGCCATCATGACAAGCAATGTGGTTATCAAGAAAGCTGATCCGAGAGTATTTACTATTCTATGCACTATTGGGATGCTTCAATTTGCAAAAGCGTTGTGTGATTTGGGGGAAAGCATTAACTTGATGTTGTATGCTATTTTCAAATGACTTGGGTTGGGTGAACCTAAGTCTACAACAATGCGTCTTCTCATGGCCGATCGATCTATTAAGCATCCCATTGGCATACTTTATGATATTTTGGTGAAAGTGGATTGGTTCATATTTCCGGTCGACATTGTTATTTTGGACTACGAGATTGACGCCGAGGTACCTATTATTTTAGGTAGGCTATTCTTGGCTACCAGAAGAGCCCTTGTGGATGTTGAAAGTGGTGAGTTGAAATTTCGGATAAATGATGAGGAGGTTACTTTCAATGTGTGCAAATCAATGAATCAACCTAGTGACATTCATCTGGTCTCAACCATCAATCTGACTAACGAAGCAGTGGATAGTGTGAGTGAAGTGTTTTGTGTGGGTGAGCCCCTAACTGCCGTCCTTTCGAATTATTATGAGGAAGAAATTCAGGATTATGATGAAGTCGTGGCTGCTCTATCAGGTCTAGGTTCTCATTGTAAAAATCCATTGAATCTTGACATTAATCTAAAAAATTGGGAAAGTCCCCCTGCTAAACCATCCACTGAAGAGCCACCGAAGCTTGAGATGAAGGTGCTCCCATCCCACCTTCGGTATGTGTTTTTGGGAGCAAACAACACCTTACCCATCATCATTGCTGCAGATCTGCTTGAATGGCAAGTAAAATTACTTTTCAATGTGTTGAAACGATATATTAAAGCCATCGGATGGACAATTGCTGATATTTTAGGGATTCTCCCCGGTATTTGCACTCATAAAATCCAATCGGATAGTGAATGCAAACCAAGTGTTGAGCACCAAAGGAGGCTAAACCCACTGATGCAAGAAGTGGTGAAGAAAGAAATCATCAAGTGGCTCGATGCGCATGTGGTATACCCTATTGCGGATAGCAAATGGGTGAGTCCCGTGCAAAGTGTACCAAAGAAAGGAGGTATCACGGTGGTTCCAAATGAAAAAGGGGAACTTATGCCAATGAGACCGGTTACCGGGTGGCGTGTATGCATGGCCCTCAAAAATTGAATGCATGGATCGAAAAAGATTATTTTCCTATGTGGTTTATGGACCAAATGCTTGATAGGCTTGCGGGGCGTTGCTGGTATTGCTTTTTAGATGGTTATTCTGGGTACAACCTGATTTCTATCGCACCAGAGGATCAAGAAACTTTTACATGTCCCTACAGGATATTTGCGTTCAAAAGAATGCATTTTGGGTTGTGCAATGCTCCGGCAACGTTCCAATGATGTATGCTCTCTATATTTGCCGATATGGTTGAAGATTCAATCGAGGTCTTTATGGACGATTTTTCAGTTGTGGGTGATTCATTTGAAGCATGTCCGAGCACCTTGGGAAGGTACTACAAAGATGCGTCGAAACCAATCTTGTTCTAAATTGGAAAAAATGTCACTTCATGGTCAAAGAAGGTATTGTTTTGGGGCATAAAATTTCAGGAGAAGGAATGCAGGTGGATCAAGCTAAAGTCAAAGATATTGTTAAACTACCTCCTCTCATTTTGGTGAAAGGGGTCCGGAGTTTTCTAGGACATGCAGGTTTCTACAGACGGTTTATAAAGGATTTCTCTAAGGTAGCTCACCCCCTTTGTAAGTTACTTGAAAAGGAATCTACTTTCAACTTTGATGAAGCTTGTCTCAAAGTATTCTTATGCTTAAAAGAAAAACTTGTGTCAGATCCAATCATTGTTGCTCCCGATTGGAGTATTCCATTCAAACTTATATGTGATGCGAGTGGTGTAGCTTTGGGAGCTGTCCTTGGTCAACAAAAAGACAAGTTATTTCACCAAGTCTATTATGCGAGTAAAACTTTGAACGTAGCTCAAAATAATTACACCGTCAATGAACAAGAGTTGCTGGCGGTGGTGTACGCTTTTGAAAAGTTTAGAGCATATTGTTGGGTACTGAAGTGGTGGTGCACACGGATCATGCTGCAATTTGATATTTGATGGCTAAGAAAGATGCAAAGCCAAGGTTGATATGGTGGGTATTGTTTTTGCAAGAGTTTGATTTTGAGGTCAAGGATCGAAAAAGGCTGTGAGAATCAAGTGGCAGATCACTTATTTAGGTTGTAATCCAATGTCGTTGTTCCCGATGAGAGGGACATTGAGGAAGCCTTTCCCGACGAGTTAGTGATGTTGGTAACTTATGGCAATCCGCCTTGGTATGCTGATTTTGCAAACTATGTGGTGTGTGGGATTATACCTGAGGGACTGAATTTTTATCAACAAAAGAGGTTCTTGTTCGATGTAAAGAGGTATTTTTGGGATGAACCGTACCTATTTCGGGAATGCGCAGACCACATAATTAGAAAGTGCATACTGAAAGTGGAGGTAAATGCAATTCTCGATGCTTGCCATGCAGTGCAGTCGGTGAACATCATAGCTGAGTGCGCACAGCCGCCAAAGTGCTTCAAAGTGGTTACTATTGGCCATCAGTATACCAAGATTCTCACTCTCTCGTTAAGCAACTTGTTCAATGCCAAAAGTAAGGAGGAGTGTTGAGAAAGCATGAGTTACCTCTTCATCCTATTCTAGAGGTAGAGTTGTTTGATGTCTTGGGAATCGACTTCATGGGACCGTTGGTAAACTCTTTCGTAAATAAGTATATATTAGTGGCGGTTGATTACGTTTCAAAATGGGTAGAGGGTGTAGCTTTACCCAATAATGAAGGGAAGAGTGTTGTGCAATTCTTGAAGTGATACATTTTCACAAGGTTTGGCACTCCGCGTGCAATTATTGGTGATGGGGGTCTCATTTTTGCAACCGATTGTTTACATCGTTGTTGAGAAATTATGGAGTTAAGCATAAAGTTGCAACACCTTATCATTCGTAGAAAAGTGGGCAAGTTGAAGTATAATATCGAGAAATCAAGGTAATTCTGGCAAAAATAGTCAATGCAAATCTGACTGACTGGTCTCGAAAGTTAGATGATGCTCTCTGGGCGTAACACACCGCCTTCAAGACTCCAATTGGCATGTCGCTGATGTGCCGTGAAATCTTGGCACATTCGATGCTCAAAACTAAGGATTAATACTAGAACCAAGTGTATTTAAATAAGATTTGATGTGTTTGTTGAATGTTTAGATAGGTTTACACTTTCGTGGGAAAAGTTGAAAAAGAAGCGCAAAATGAATGTACTGAAGGATACACAACGGAGCCCAGTACGGGACGTGGTTGCCAAGATGAGCCGTCCTAAAGCTCGTGAAGTGGAAGCAGTGAACCTGGAAATTGTGATACTGATGACAAAGAAGACCACGGAGCCCTAGACGGGTCGTGGTCCTCTTGACAAGCCGTGATAATGCTCGTGGTAATGAAGCAGTGGGCATAGAGATTTTAAGGTTGCAAACCAAAGTTCAAGTAAAGACCACGACGCCTTTGACGGGCCGTGGTCTCTATCACAGATCGTGAAGTAGACAGTGAAGTATTTCCAGTGAACAGGCTTTGAAGACTCACATTCTAGTTGGCTAAGTACAGACGACGGCAGGCTTCACTGACCGTGAAGCGCATGATGGACTGTCAGGCCGTCCGTGAAGCTGCACAATATTTCAGTCCTACTTCGAGTAGGACTCTTTTTAGACAGACTATTTGAATTAATTAGTTTTAAATTATGTTTTTCTATCATCATATCTGGAATGAGCGACTACTTTCCTATTATTCTCTACTTTGGTTTTTGATCGATTAACATTGAATCGAGAATTAAAGTTTGATTTGGTTTTTGAATATCAAGTATTCTTTGAATCTGCAAATCTTTGTAAGTGATTTCTCTTAATGCAGTCATTACGTATCTTTGCTTATTCGGTTGAAAGCATGAGTAGCTAAAACACCACAACTAGGGTTGTGGGAACTATGACTGAAATCTAAGTGTAGATTCATAGAACGAGTAGAATGTGATTCATATTTGCAGTACATAACTCAAATTTCGTTATTCATTTGTTCTAATGAGTGCACGCATTAGAATTTGAATGTATCTATCAATTGTTCGAGAGAAAATTGATAGTTAGGAAACAGTTGAGTCAAACTGTTGAATTGGAGTGAAAGTTTGAGAGAAGAGAACTTTGACACTAAACTATGCGAGGGTAAAATCGAATAACATTCTAAGACCGGGAGGATTTGAGTGGAAAGTTATCTGACAAGACTGAGAAATGTTAGATTCACCTAACTCGCCTGTAATTTGCAAAGAATGAATTACCTGAACTCGTTCATGAATCAACACTAGATGTAACGTCATGGGAAACATAACCCTGGTTTCATTTATTAATCATGACAACCTTGAAGTAAACATTCCGTTAATTTTATTAATCTGAAGATTTTAACAATATTGGTTACCTGAACCTTACAACCAAACCCATTTTACATTTCGCAATTACTTTCTTTAGAAAATAATAATAGCATTTGAATAAAAGTGATAGTGAAACTATTTCTGTAGGTAAATTCTCTGTGGGATCGATCTCAACTCACGTTGAGTTCTATAAATTGACATCGACCATTTATACTTCTTAATTGAAGTGTAAGTTTGGACGTATCAAATTTTGGCGCTGCTGCCGAGGAATTTCAATTCAGAAATATTTTACTAGCATTTATTTGAATTAAGGTTATATTTCCTAATTTTACGTCTTGTTCTTTGTCTGTCTTTGACAGGTAAGTCACCAGTGCATGACAAATACTAGAAGTAAGGGAGCTCCATTGATTCCTTACGACCCGGAACTGAGAAAAACTATCCGCAAGATGGTGAATGCACAGGAACTCGAGGCTTAGAGGCAGAGGCTAGGATTTGAGGCTGAGACAGCTACTGGAGGTGCTCAGCGAAATGCTGTGAATGACCCACCTAGGGGGGTAGGGGAACATGAAGTAGTGGATAAGATAGCTCCTCCCCACCGCCAACCATTAGCTCCAAGGGGTCGAGCACAACAACCAGCTCCTATGGTATTCGAAGAAGATGACTTAGACTTAGATGGAGCTGGAGCCATAGGAGCAATAGTGTTACCTGGATTGCCTCTAGGTGTGAAATTTATGATCACCAGTACGATGATTCAGCTGCTGAACTTGAAGGGTATGTTTAGAGGTGCACCTGGTGATGATGCCAACAAACACTTGATGAACTTCATCGCAATATGCAAGTCACGGGAAATCCCTGGGGTGAGTCAGACTACTATGAGGCTGAGGTTGTTCCCGTTGTCTCTCACTGGAGAGGCAACAAATTGGCTTAACGAGCTACCAGACGATTCAGCCAGGACCTGGATTGAATTGAATGAGGCTTTCTTGGAACGGTTCTACCCTGAATCGAAGGAATTGCAGATGAAAGATGAGATAGGGGCGCACAAGCAACTACTAGGGAAGCAATGCATGATACTTGGTGGAGATTTAGCCAAAAGCAGAAAAAGTGCCTGAACTATGGTCTCACTGAGAGACATTTAAAATAGGCTTTTTATAGATCGTTAAATTATGTTACTAAGCCTGTTATTGATGCATTATGTGAAGGATTATTCATGAGGAAGCCATTCCCAAAAATCGTGCAGCTAATGGATGAAGTGTCGAAGAATAATAGAGCATGGCATACCAGGGATGCTAAAGTAGGAGATCTTGGGTTTACTTTTGAGCTTACAACTGAACAGAAGAGGAGAGAAGAAGAAAGGGATCAGGATATGCCTCATATGAGAACCCATATGGACCTACTCATGAAGCATATCATGGCAGGTTCTAAGAAGGTAAATGTTGTGGGAGCCTCAAACAGGTATGAAGATCAGGACATCGATTTAGATGAGGAGGCTATATACTTAGGCAACCAAGGGGGTTTCCGGAATTATAACTCGGGAAACCAAGGATATATTTCTGGAAATCAAGGTCGGAACTACTCCAGAGAAGGGCGGTATGAAAGTCCAGCAAATAGAGAACAAGGCAATTGACAGAAAATAGATGGCTACAGAAATGACCGCAGTGGTGTTTAGGTGCCCCCAGGTAATAGAGATCGAACAGGTGGTAGTTCCAGCGGGTCCAAATTAGAAGATATGTTAGGCAAAGTGTTTCAAAAGTTTGAATCTACTGATGCAGGTGTGAAAGAAATGAAGGGTGACTTCTCCAGTATGAGTCAACTGGTGGATTCTCACACCACTTCTATCAAGCAGATAGAGCAACAGTTGGGACAACTATCAGCATCACTGAACCAGAGGAAGAATGGGTCATTACCAAGTGACACTATTTAGAATCCCAAGAAAGATGTACACTGCATGGCTATCACCACCTGAAGCGGTAAGATTCTTAATGACCCAATATATGTAGGTACTGAGCAAGACCAGAGTATAGGGAGAAATGAGGAAGAAGAGGTTGAAGATGAACATATAGATGATACAGTAGAATCCCAACCAAAAGAAAAGTTGGCTAAGGTAAAAGAAACAGAAGTAGAGGCTACTTTTTCTTTACAACAGATACCGAGACCGCCTCATCCATTTCCCCAAAGACTCAAGAAGAAAGCGGAAGATGGGAAGTTTGCAAAGTTCATAGCTATGTTGAGGCAGATATTAGTGAACATCCCATTGGTGGAAGCTCTGGAGCAGATGCTAGGATATGTTAAGCTCATGAAGGAGTTAGTCACAAAGAAAAGAGCTGTAAGTTTTGAATTAACTGACAATATTCATATTGTAGTGCTATTGCTACAAGATCTCTGGTGCAGAAAAAAGAGGATCCAGATGCATTAATTATACCATGCACCATCGGATCATTTGAATTTGCAAAGGCCCTGTGTGATCTAGGGGCAAGTATAAATCTGATGCCGCTGGCCATCTACAAGCAACTGGGCTTAGGAGTACCAAAACCCACCGCGATGAGGTTGATGATGGCAGATAGGTCAGTGAAGTAGCCAGTAGTTATCTTATGTGATGTGCTTGTAAAAGTGGACAGTTTCATTTTTTCGGCAGACTTCATGATTCTGGATTGCGAAGTAGATTTTGAGGTACCCATAATTCTGGAAAGACTATTTCTGGCCACAGGTCGAGCTTTAGTTGATGTTGAGAGCGGAGAGCTGAAGTTCAGGCTCAACAATGAGGAGGTAAAGCTTAAGATATGTAGGTCTATGAAGTAACCACAAGACATGAATGTAGTGTCTGCAATAGAGGTCTTTGATAAACAGGAGTCGGGAGCTGCTATTGAGGAAAGGTTTGTTGTTGAAACATTGGCAGCCCTGCTAATGAATTTTGAAGAAGACTTCCAGAATGATTATGTGGAGACTGTGAATGTTCTGCAGGGCATGGGGTCACATTCTTATGCTCCAAAGAAATTAGACCTGGTTCTGAAAAATAGGCCAACCCCTCCAGCAAAGCCATCCATTGAGGAACTGCATGTACTTGACCTGAAACTGTTACCCATTCACCTAAGGTATATTTTTTTGGGTACTAATAACACTTTGTCAGTCATTTTGGCTGCAGATCTGAATGATGAACAGGTGCAAGCTGTAGTCAAAATCTTGACAAGGTATAAAAATGCGATCGGATGGACTATTGCTGATATCATAGGGATACCTCTGGGTATCTATACTCATAAAATCCAACTCGAGGAGGATTGCAGCCCGAGCATAGAGCACCAGAGGAGGTTAAATCCACCAATGCAAGAGGTGGTCAAAAAGGAAATCATAAAGTGGTTGGATGTAGGGGTGGTGTACCCCATTTCTAACAGTCATTGGGTTAGCCCAGTGCAGTGTGTGCCCAAGAAGGGTGGTATGACAGTGGTGGCCAATGCAAAGAATGAGTTGATTCCACAAAGACCAGTCACTGGTTGGCGAGTTTGCATGCATTACAGTAAGCTGAACAAGTGGACCTTGAAGGACCATTTCCCAATGTCGTTCATGGATCATATGCTTGATAGGTTTGCTGGCAAAGGGTGGTACTATTTCTTAGATGGATACTCTGGGTACAACCAGATAACAATCACGCCGGAAGATCAGGAAAAGACTAGCTTTACATGTCCTTATGGTACTTTTGCGTTCAAACGCATGCCATTTGGATTATGTTATTCACCAGCAACTTTCCAGAGGTGTATGATGTCCATCTTCTTGGACATGGTAGAGGACACTTTGGAAGTGTTCATGGATGATTTCTCTGTGGTAGGTGATACATTTGATGATTGTTTGTTGAATCTTAGCAGGGAATTACAGCGATACGAGGAGGCGAATTTAGTGCTTAATTGGGAAAAATGCCATTTCATGGTTAAGAAAGGCATAGTCCTAGGTCATAAAGTGTCGCAGAAGGGACTGGAGGTAGACAAAGCAAAGATTGAGGTAATTGAAAAGTTGCCCCCACCCATCTGTGTAAAAGGTATTCGAAGTTTTTTTGGTCATGCAGGATTCTATAGGCGTTTCATCAAGGATTTCTCAAAAATTACACATCCCTTGTGCAAGTTGTTGGAGAAAGAGGTGAAATTTTCCTTTGATGATGCATGCATATAACCTTTGAGTGCCTGAAAGAGAATCTGGTCTCTGCCCCAGTGATCATTGGTCGGAACCATTTGAGGTGATGTGTGATGCAAGTGGTACTGCTTTGAGAGTTGTTTTAGGACAGAAGTCCAACTCGCTAAATAGAGAACATCGCAACTACACTATCACTGAGCAGGAACTACTTGTTGTGGATTATGCATTTGAGAAGTTCAGGGCATATTTGCTGGTCACTAGAGTGATTGTGCACACAGATCATGCAACACTGCGATATCTAATGGCGAAGAAAGATGTAAATCTGAGATTGATAAGATGGGTGTTGTTGCTTCAAGAATTTGACTTCGAGTCAAAGATAAAAGGGGTTGTGAAAATCAGGTGGTTGATCACCTGTCTAGGTTGGAGGAAGAGAAGAAGGCGGAACTTGAGTTAGACATAAATGACTCATTCTCAGATGAGCAGGTATTAGCCGCCACTCTTGATCTCATTCCCTGGTTTACTGATTTTGCTAAATTTATTGTCAGCGATTTGATGCCTGAAGGGCTAACATTCCAGCAAAGGAAGAAATTCCTACATGATGTGGGAAAATATTTTTGGGATGATCCATATTTGTACAGGGTGTGTGCTGATAACATCATCAGGCGATGTATCCCTGAAGCTATGATGCTGCATATTTTAGAAGCTTGTCACTCCTCTCTAGTAGGTGGTCAGCATGGGGGTGCACGAACTTCCCACAAGGTACTCCAGAGTGGGTACTACTGGCCTAGAATCCATCAGGATTCAATTGATCTAGTCAAGGGGTGTGATGTGTGCAAGAGGAAAAGAGCCATCTCTCGTTGGCATGAATTGCCAACGACACCTATTTTAGAGGTGCTATTGTTTGATGTGTAGGGAGTTGAATTCATGGGACCATTTGTGAGCTTCTATGGGCAAAAGTACATACTGGTGGCAGTGGACTATGTGTCCAAATGGGTCGAGGCAGTCGCCCTGCCTGAAAATGATGGGAAAAGTGTTGCTGGTTTTCTGAAGAAGAACATATTCTCAAGGTCTGGTACACCTAGAGCGATTATCAGCGATGGAGGCTCCCATTTCTGTAATAAAGTGTTCAGTGCACTTCTGGCTAAATATAGGGTAAAACAGCACAAGGTGGCAACACCATATCATCCGCAGATAAGTGGCCAAGTTGAGGTATCGAATTGGGAGATCAAAACGATTTTGGCAAAGAAAGTGAATGCCAACAGAACAGATTGGGCAAGAAAGTTGGATAATGCTCTATGGGAATATCGGACAACTTTCAAGACACCTATTGGTATGTCTCCATATCAGTTCGTGTTTGGAAAGGCACGTCATTTGCCTGTCGAGGTGGAGCATAAGGCACTCTGGGCACTAAAGAAGTTGAACCTTAGTTGGAGTGAAATAGCGAACCTGAGATTAGATCAGATTAATGAGATGGATGTGTTCCGCTTCAGAGCTTATGAGAGATCTGCACTGTACAAGAAAAGGATGAAGTTGTATCATGATAAGCACATTGAGAAAAGGACCTTCAGTCCTGGTGACTTGGTGCTACTTTTCAACTCCAGACTTCGTCTATTTCCTGGGAAATTCAGATACAAATGGTCTGGGCCATTTAAGGTAACTCAGGTATTTCAGTCAGGTGTGATTGAACTTGAAAATGACAAAGGCGAGAGGTTTAAAGCTAATGGTCAGCTAATCAAGGCATACTTAGGACTTCCAGAGGAAGTGAAAATAGTGGAGGAATGCAAGCTTGATGAAGTCTGAGTAATCAAGTAACATGTGTCACGCCGCGGCGTTAAATTGTGCGTTGCTTGGGAGGCAACCCAAGATTGTAAATGCAATAGGTAGTTTACATTTTAGCATATTTTTCATTATTTTTATAGTGTCACAGTGTATTGGTATGTGCAGGAAAAAGTTGGCCAAAAGACTTGGAAGCTGGAAGTGGGGGAGCTCTTCACGGGCATCCCCACGGATCGTGGTGCTCTTCACGAGCTGCACCATGGTCCGTTGAAGTCACCAACAACCTTCAGGAAGCCATTGGAAATGACACTAAAAGGTTCACGGAAGGGTTTACGGTCCGTTTGACCTTAGACGGACCGTTTAGCCTCTCGTGAACCTCAGGTAAGTTTTCTCGCCCAAGTGTTGTTCACGTGCACTCCCACGGACCGTGGTACTCTTCACGAGCTTCATCACGGTACGTCGTAGTTAGGCCAGCAGTACCCAGTTGACCCGACACGACCCACGTAAAATCAAAAACTTTGAAACATTTTATATAATCCTAAAGCGCCAAAGGTCGGGTTTTCTCTCTTTCTCTCATCCATAACGGTTCCTAAGGCTATTAAACATTTTTCAACATCCATAACTCCAAAATCCATCAAGGAATCGAAACCCTAAGTCCATTAGTGTGAGGAATCAACATTGCAATTCATTTCTTGTTTTCAAAAGTCGAAAGTTGAGCAATTATTGCAGTAATTTATTTTCCCTACTTGATATAAGTTTGATCTTATCTAGAATCAAGTTAGAACTACGAATTTTTGTTTGATTTTGCGTATTCTTACTTGAGGAAGTGTGTTCTAGGTTCTAATTGTGATGGGTATGTTGAAATTGGTTGAAATTGGTGATTTGCCTTTGTGAGTTTGATTAAATTATGTGGGCTAGTAATGGATGATGATATTATTGTGAATTTGAGTCCAAATTGTGTAAGAAAAGTATGCCTATGTGAGTTTTACCGATAAAATTTGTTGAAGTTGAGAAAAAGATGATTATTAGTATGTGGGTATGCTCGTATTAGGCAAATATTGCTCGTATTTGAATAATGATTGTTGAGAGTAAATAGAGTAGTTGTAGACATGTGCTAAAATTTCTCATAAAATTTGGATTGTGTGATGCTACTTGATGAAATCTAACATCTTGTGCATATAGAGTGAGAAGTCACTGAAAAAGGGCCTAAGTGTAAGTCCACGAAGGACTTCACGGACCGTGAAGGGAGTCACGGGCCGTGAAACCTCTTGTGGTCCACACTTAGCAAAGAAAGGGAACACTGGCTAATTTCACGAGGGTCATCACGGACCGTGGTTCACTTCACGGACCGTGAAGCCCTCCGTAAACCAGAACCAGTACAGTTCCCTGGTGAACACTGGTTTTGTACTATGTCCACAAGGGGCATCACGAATCATGGTACCCACCACAGTCCGTGTTAACCTCCGTATAAAAAAAATTATTTATTTTCTTTATAGTTAATTCAGTTTTTTGTTTTGAATACATGACCCTTCTCAATGATGGATTGGGTGACGGCATTCTTAAGGCAAGGCGTCACGTTGTATTTACACAGGAGAAGTCTGAATACCCGTTAGTATGTCATTTTACTTGTTCGATTATTAATCTGTTTTGGTTTTTCTCAGGTACTATGGGGCCCTGAAGAAAGACTGCACCGTCACATACCTCACCACCCCCATCCCTGAATCAAAGTGAAAATGCAGAGGAGTCTAGTAGCTCGGAGGTCCAAGTCAATACTACGATCGAAGAACACTCTCCTCGAGCTACTAGATCACAGATGGTGAGAGCCATTCTTCAGAACACTCCTTCCCAGTCTGAAGAGGAAGGTAGTGGATTCGGGAGTGGTGAGGAATCTGGTAGTGGTTCTGGAAGCGGTGAAGAATCTGGTATAGGTTCTGGTAGCGTTTCGGGTAGCAGTGAAGATTCTGTTAGCGGCTCTCAGGAGAATGTAGCTGCACCTCAAACTGAAGTAGGAGCAGAAGCTGAAACGGGCGCCCAGGAAGAAGTAGATGCCCAGGAAAAAGATGATGATGTCAGAATCGAGGTTGTGATGATCCAATATGTTCACCAACATGAAGCTGACCCAGTGGTGTGACAACAACTAAATGATTGTTATCGTTCTATGTGGACAGTGAGAAGGTCTGAGGACTTCTTCAAGAATGGGATTGTGTCCAAGACGGGCGGCTTTAGTAATAGGCCAGTCATAGCTTAGACTAGAGTAGTGGCATTGGATATCCAAGCATTTCCAGACATCTACAGAATATTCCAAATACATCAATTAGGATGGATGAACAACTCTCCTGGGGAGTTCTCCCGCCACATTACCCAAGAATTTTATGCTTCCTATGCAGCTGCTCTGATGAATTTTGCTGCTGACACTGAAACTACAAAAAGGGGGCAAAAAGCGTTCGCCAGCACATGGGGACCACTCAACTCTGTAGTAGTGAGAGGCAAATCAGTAGATATCTCTGAGGCCACGATCAACAGGATGCTACATGGTCTAGAGTACACAGCACCAACTTCAGTTGGCCTTTTTGAAGGTAAACATCATGCTTTGACAAGTGAGACTAAGATGGAGGGTCCAACTTCGAGAGAGCGGGTTATGCGGTGGATTGCTAGGTTCATTGCCTCAAAGGGTGAGAATGCAGCATGGGTAGCAGGGACACAAGTGCAGATTACTAAGGCATCACTATCATTTCCAGCCAAGGTTTGGTGGGCGGTTGTTCGTGCACAGTTGCGGCCTACAGCCAATGATAACACTTTGTCACCATCCCTCACATCACTGGTCGCTTGCCTCATGGCTGGCTACCCAGTCAATGTAGGCCGGATCATCACCACAGAAATATGGGACAAGGCACTGAATGAGAGAGCCAGTCTACCATTTCCCTGTCTGATAGGGAAACTGTGTCTGCAAGCCAACATTCCTCCAAATAAGCTAGTAGACAGATGGACTGAGGCATACAAGCTCACCGTGGCATTCAAAATCAAAGATGTCACCAACCATCTTTTTGGTGTGAGGGTCGGAGTAGTGGGACCATTGGAAGTCGTACCACATGTACTACTCGACATCCCACAGGCTGATAGAGGTCCTGAATAGGGTGAATCATCACAGCCACCTGCATGGGAACCACCACCAGGAGCTTCAGCCTCCCAGGCCTCAGGTACTTTCATCACTATTCCTACCTCACTATTTGAGAGATTGGTTGCAGATCATAGGCGGACCCAGGCCATCATCGACCAGATTGTGTTCAAACTACCTCAGGTTGTACAACGTGATGTGTTAACTACGGAGAAGTGGCTAAAATATGAGATGCAGACAGAATTGGCAGTACTTAAAGATAGGATGGACGGTCTTGAGGTCCATGTGCAGAATCAGTTACAGGCTGCCGATTCGGTAAATGCGGAGGAGTTGAAGACATAGCTGGCTGAAATGAGAGTTGAGATTACTAAACTTGTCGAGAAGCCAGTCATTGTGCCTCCCCCAGTGGTTCCAGAATCCTTGTTGAACCTGTTCAGTGAACCCCCTACCACGCAGGTACTTGATGACTTCTGGGGAGATGTGCCCAAAGACAAATCCAACAAGAGAAAACAAAAAGCTGGAGAGTCTGATGAGGAGCAGCCGACTAACCTCTCCAAAGAGGAAAGGAGGCAGCACAAGAAAGCCCGCAAGGAGTCCCGAAAACTATCAAGGGAAGCAGAAGAACTTGCGCAGCAGAGGCAAGATGTAGTGTTAGCTGGCGCTTCTAGTAGCGTGGTACCTGCCCCAGTTAGTGGTAGTCAGCCTGACCCAGTGCAGGTTTCTGAGAGTGCACCCGTTGATAAGGGTGCCAACACTGCTCCGACTACCGGTGCCTAGTGCGCCGTAGGTATGACCCCTCCTCACAGCCCTTTATTATTTATTTTATTTACTTTGAGGGAAAAGTCCTTTTGTTTGGGGAGGAGTTGGTGAGCAACCTACCATTTTAGCTGATAGAATGTATGGAGGTTGGCTCTGTTTGTGTTTTAATAAATTGTGAAGTGTTGGTGTTTTTAGGTGTTTTGATGTAATTGTGAAGCTTTTGTGTATTGAGCTATGCAGCATCTAATTTTAGAGTCTTTTGTTCTATCTGAAATGATAACATGTATGACCTTAATCTGAAAATTTGACTTTTAGGCTCTTTGTAGGACATCCTAGATACTCACGTGTTGAACATTTCTACCTTGTAACATAAGTTGGTTAGCTAAGAAACTGAATAATGCAGACATGTGTCAGGTGCGTGTGAGTTTTGCATGAAGTCTAACACTAGGTGCAGAAACTAGAACTTGCCTGAGTAGTCTCGCTGGAATCAGAGAATAACTGGTTAGGAAGTGATCATTAGGCCATTGTTTCTAAGCCCACTTAAAGCCAAAAATAAACCACCAAATGATAAGCATGACCCTTGAACCCTATTTGAGCCTTGAAACTAATTTTGTTCTTATCCATTTGATATCATATCCTTGGAACTCCGAAGATACGATGCCACAACTCAGGCCAAAAGCCTAAGTTGAGGGTGAGTACACCCCGAGCAGAAAAGAAAAGTATGAAAAGGAAAGTTCATTCAGTCAGCTTTAAAGCACAAAATCAAAGTAATTGCTTGATCAGGAGAAATGTGCACATATATATAAAAAAAAGATAAATTAATGAAAATGGTGTGGCTGTTGGGATGTACTGAAATGAAAAAGGATGGAATCACTCAAATAAAGTTGTGTGCGAATGAAACTTTGGAAGACCAAGGTATTAGTCACTCACAAAACCAAAAAAAATTTCATTCCCTAGCCCGAGCCTATGTTACAAGCCTAAGAAAGTCCTACAGTGATCCGAGTCCAGTTGTTTGATAGACAGAGTGTAGAAAACAAGGGCAAGCCTATGGTATTTTTGTTTCTAGTGTTAGAACTTCTTTGTGAGTTTGAGAGTAGTACTTAGTCCCAATTATCATGTGTGAGGGACTTCTTTGTTGTGAGGGCACTATTTCTGCATTTAATAGTAAAAATTGTGTTGGCTAATAATGTACACGAGCATAAGCATGGTTGACTGTGAGTAATGAGATGTCATATATTTATCCTCGCATGTTAGATAGATGGTTTCGAATACAAGTTGTGGTTAAGATAGTTGTTGCATAGTATTAAGAGGTGTTGGGTGTTTGAGAGTTAAATGTGTTGTCTTTATCATTACTTGAGGACAAGTAATGGTTCTAAGTTGAGGGTGTTGATGTACCGTGAAATCTTGGCATATTCGATGCTCAAAACTAAAGATTAATACTAGAACCAAGTGTATTTAAATAAGATTTGATGTGTTTGTTGAATGTCTAGACAGGTTTAAACTTGCGTGGGAAAAGTTGAAAAAGAGACGCAAAATGAATGTACTGAAGGATACACCACGGAGCCCAATACGGGTCGTGGTTGCCAAGACGAGCCGTCCTAAAGCTTGTGAAGTGGAAGCAGTGAACCTGGAAATTATGATGCTGATGACCAAATTCTAAGTGAAGACCACGGAGCCCTAGACGGGCCGTGGTCCCTTTGACGAGCCGTGATAATGCTCGTGGTAATGAAGAAGTGGGCATAGAGATTTTGAGACTGCTAACCAAAGTTCAAGTAAAGACCACAACGCCTTTGACGGGCCGTGGTCCCTGACACGGATCGTGAAGTAGCTCGTGAAGTATTTCTAGTGAACAGGCTTTGAAGACTTACATTCTAGTTAGCTAAGTACAAACCACGACAGGCTTCACGGATCATAAAGCGCATGACGGACGGTCGGGCCGTCCGTGAAGCTGCCCGACATTTCAGTCCTACTTCGAGTAGGACTCTTTTTAGACAGACTATTTGAATTAATTAGGTTTTATTTTATTTTTATCTCGTTATATGTGGAACGAGCGACTACTTTCCTATTATTCTCTACTTTGGTTTTTGATCGATTAACATTGAATTGAGAATTAAAGTTTGATTTGGTTTTTGAATATCAAGTGTTCTTTGAATCTGCAAATCTTTGTAAGTGATTTCTCTTAATGCAGTCATTATGTATCTTTTTTTATTCGATTGAATGCATGAGTGGCTAAAACACCACAACTAGGGTTGTGGAACCTATGACTGAAATCTAAGTGTAGATTCGTAAACGAGTAGAATCTGATTCATATTTGTAGTACATAACTCAACTTTCATTATTCATTTGTTCTAATGAGTGCACGCATTAGAATTTGCCTGTATCTATCAATTGTTTGAGAGAAAATCGATAGTTAGGAAAAAGTTGAGTTAAAATGTTGAATTGGAGTGAAAGTTTGAGTTCGAGAGAAGAGAACTTTGACACTAAACTATGCCAAGGTAAAATCGAATAACACTCTAAGACCGAGAGGATTTGAGTGGAAAGTTATCTGACAAGATTGAGAAGTGTTAGATACACCTAACTCGCCTGTAATTTGCAAAGAATGAATTACCTGAAACTCGTTCATGAATCAACACTAGATGTAACGTCATGGGAAACACAACCCTGGTTTCATTCATTAATCATCACAACCTTGAAGTAAACATTCTATTAATTTTGTTAATCTGAAGATTTTAACAATATTGCTTACCTGAACCTTACAACCAAACCCATTTTACATTTTGCAATTACTTTCTGTAGGAAATAATAACAACATTTGAATAAAAGCGATAGTGAAACTATTTCTGTGAGTAATTTCTCTGTGGGATCGACCTCAACTCATGTTGAATTCTATAAATTGACATCGACCCTTTATACTTCTTAATTGAAGTGTAAGTTTGGACGTATCAGTCACCATACCAATTGGTATTTGGAAAGTCTTGTCACCTACCAATCGAGATTGAACACAAGGCATTGTGGGAATTGATGGCATTAAATTAGAATTGGGGGGACCCTTCAAAAGGTATAGTCAATCAACTCCATGAGTTGGAAGAGTTTCGGCAGCTGCCATATGAGATTTTAGCCCTTTATAAGGAGTAAATGAAGAAGTAGCATGATGCCAAAATCCTTCGGCTAGAGTTTAGAGTTGGTGATCTTGTTTGCTTTATAACTCTCGTTTGAGACTCTTCCCGGGTAAACTCAAATCAAAGTGGTCAGGCCCGTTCAAAGTAACTCGAATGTTTGCAAATGGAGAAATTGAGGTTGAAAGCAAAGAAGGACCGGCATTCAAAGTAAATGGAAAACGCTTGAAGCTTTATTTTGGAGAATGTCTGGATATCTCAGTAATTGAAGTGGTGTATTTGGAAGATGCTTGAAAGCATTTCCATGTCGTGCCACGACTTTAAATAAGGTGCTTCTTGGGAGGCAACCCAAGTTTTAGTTGTTTTTGAATAACGTTTGCCGAATGTGTAGGTTGAAGTCTTCATTTTTGAAAGAATCGCAAGTGGGCAGTGGACTGACCATTTCGGTGTATCTCCAATCGGTCCCCCAGATTGCCCAAGTGCACTGCCCCTCCTAAGGCCAGCTTTGAGACTCATTCTGGAAGATTTAGCGAGATGCAAGATTTTCGGCGCACCGCAAAACTTGTCGGTGAGCTTGATTGAGCTCACCTTTTGCCCCAACTGGAGGGCCAACTTTCTGTAAATTTTGGCGAGCCAACTTCAGCTCGGCGGTTCACCGAATGGTTCGGCGTATTCGGAAATTTCTCATTGATTGAGCGTGAAGTGAAGAGTCTCTCCTACTCTAATCCTTTCATTCAGTGATCCTTACTTGCCCGTATTGTTAGTTAAATTCATTGTATTTATATTGAGGTTATTGCATAGAAAGGGGGTATGTGTGAAGGTCTCAACTATGTTTTCACATATCCACTTATCCACCTCCTAATTTGAGCATTTGTAAATGTTATGATTGTTCTCTTGAATATTTGAGTATCGGTTGCGATCATTACCGATGACTTGAGCAGTGCTTTTGATTGAACGATATGTTTGTGAGTACAATGAGGCAAATTTGAGTTGCATAAGTCATGTGTGGACTCTTAGCATCTCGTTGTGACTAGTCAAATGTCGAAGTGAGTCTTCTGATGATCGTTGCACGCGAGCTCAGTTTGTAGAGTCATGATCGATGATTGTGTTGAATGCCTTGTGTGGTGAGATTTCCTTGAAATATATGTTTGGTGATACCTAGAACTTTCCCTGTTGGTCCAATTGACTAACGTTGGCCAATGAAAGAAATGATCTTAGGCACAGTTTTTTTAAAGTGAACCAAATTGCTATGGTGCCTCTTTGTGACCACCTTGTGAGATTGTGAACCTAGCTTGGCACTATTTGAGCCTACCCTTCTCGTTGGATGGAGCATGAACTCATTTAGCCTCTTTCATCCCAACCTAATACCTTCATGAAGCTTTGGTTTGTTTGAATAGCCAACTTAGGCTAAAAGCCTAAGTTGGGGGTGTAGTGAAATATTGAGGAGACAAAATGAGGAAGAACTTTGTAAAATTTCACCCTTGAGAAATTGTGTTGCAAAAGATTTTGAAAAAAAGACGGAACCCCTCCAAATAAAAAGAGACAAGCAAAAGAAAAAGATTGAAAAAGAAATGCATGATGGAAAGAAAAGGGGTGTCCAATGAGCCATACAAGAATCTTTGTGCTTGAAAGTACTTAGGGTGGATTGTGAAAATTAAAAGAGTGGAAGAAAATGAGAAGAAGTGAAATGCAATCCATGCTTCATGAAGGTAGAAGTCACTAAGCCAAAAAAATCATACCTTTACCCTCAGCCCCGTTACAAGCCTTGAAAGACCTTGGTGATCTTGATGGAGCTCAATTGACATGTTGATTGGAAAATACGGGCAAGCATATGGGTAGAATCATGCATGTGTTTATCTTTGAGAGTGTGAGAGTTGATTTTGATTCTTTAAGTCTTAAATTTTGATGAGCTTTGTGTGGGAATGGAATCATTCTTGATGTGAGGGCATTCAAATACTCTTGTTAAGCTTAAATTTGCATTTGAAGAAAGTATTGTGAGCTTGACTTCAATTTGATGATGCCTAGTCACAATTTAGAACTTTTCCTGCACAATTGAACATTGCTTGTGAAGATTGAACCTCCTGTGCATTCATGTTGAGTCTCAAGTAGAACTATTTGTAGACATCTCTGTTGAACTAATTGATCTTGTGTTTTACTTGAGGATAAAAATTTTAAGTTGGGGGTATTGATAAGTCGGGGATTTCGACTCATTTAGGGCTTAATATTCAGGTATTTAGTGTCCTCAATGCCTATTTTATTCTCATAAGTGATGTTAAAATGTTAATATGCAGCAATGAAGGCAAAAGAGCAAGGCAGAGACATTATGAGGCAAAAAAGAGTGAAAAAAGCTGAAAGAGTTGATGGAAAGCAAAGCTGGTACTCGCCGAAGCCACTCGGCGACTCGTCGAGTGGACCTTCAGCTCACCTAAAATTCTAGCATGCCATCCCTTGGACAATACCAACTTGGCGAGCAAAGGAGTAGTTTGGTGACATGCCGAAGGGATCTACAATGCCGACCGAGCTCGCCGAAGATTACACAAACATTGGGTTAAAAGCCACGCCAAGAAGGCGAGAAGAGGAGCACTCGGTGCGTCACCGATCAGGTCAGTGAGCCTAACTTACTTCGCTAAAAGTTACAGAACAAATTAGTAGAAAGACACGACAAAAAGGCAAGAAAGGGATCACTCGGTGCATCGCAGATCAGGTCGGTGAGCCTGACTTACTTCACCGAGTTGACTCCGTGCTAAAATTCTGGGAACTTATAAATACAATTTTTAAAAGAATAAAAGGAGTTCCCATAATGTTCGATGCTGGGTTTTGATCTTTTGGATTCTAGAACATTGTCTTTACATTTTTTAGTAGAGATTTAGGGTTCGTGAGATCTTTAGATTTAATTTTAGCATTTGGAGACTTGTGGATTGTTGCTCAATCTGATGGAAAACTTCGTTGGTAATGATTTCTTATTCTTTATTATGTTTGGCTAAACCCCCATTCTTGGGAGTGTGATTATGTAATTGAATGCATTAATTAGCTAATGGGCGTTGTCAGTTACTGATTTAATTGTTGTTTTGAAGTGGGTTCAATTAATAGTTTGTGTTTTAATTGAGGAATTGTAGTTGCAAATGCAATTCTAACTTAGTACTCTATACTTGCTTGAAAAAGAAGTGTTAGAGTTAAATTGTTAGTTGATGATTGTATTGACTGTGTTGTTACGGATCTAGCTTGAGAAAGTGGGTTTGAATGCAATCTTACAAGTCTAGCTTGAAAAAGTGGATTAATTAAGGTAATGGGTTGTTAAACTGTGTTGTGCTTGTTGAGGTTTGAAAGAACTCACTTGATTCGCAATAGTTGATTGAGAAATGGCTATTGTACCCAAAACCTAGCCTACCTACTGAGATTCAACAACTTTGAGTAACTAGTAATCACCCATTACGCGAAATTAGCATTTAATTCATCACACTCCCAAGAAACCTTCTCTATTTCCTTACTTCCGGTGTTAGTAGTCGTAAATTGGTTACCCAAATCCCCCCATTTGACATTAATTGTCAAAACCTTGTGATTTAATTTATTGTTGCAAATTTTCTACCTCTACAAACGATTAGAGCACCATTTTACTTCTTAATCGAATTCTTTATCGTACCACTCCCTGTGGGATCGACCCCAACTCTTAGTTGGGCTTTTACTTGTTAGTGACCGCCTACACTAAGAATTAGATGAAGTGTAGTTGAGCGTTATCACCCTGCTGTTGTTGTCTCCCATCCCCCATTGACATAGACCATGTTATATAAAATGGGCCACCTCGCCCATTCGGCCGATGTGCGTGCTTCTAAAGTTGAGGTAGTAGTTCCCTCCATGATCGAACATGTTATTGAGGCTGCATTAGACGCCCTGACTGCTAGAATGGAGGCATGTGAGCAGAGTGACCGACAGGCCACTGATTTGAAACCCTTGAAGGCTGATATGGTTGAACTCCGACGTGATGTGGACGAGCTGAAGTCCACGGACATCACTATGCTATGGGATGGAGTTGACATTCCTGAGAGACCCAGTTCTGATATTCTAGTTACTTCTGAGATTCCTCCGAATCCTGTGACCGGAGACGTTGTTGTAGTTAAGGGTGATGAGGAGACCGATGTAGAGGAGACAGATGAAGAGGAGCTTAGGACTCATGATGAGGCGGTGTATGATAGTCTCGAGGACTTGGAGGGTGCTATGGTCTAGATGGTGTCGGAGGCTTCTTTGCATGACACATCCATGATTGCTCGAGCGGTTCTTAGCCCACGGAGGAGATCACTGCGCAGCCCTCCAGTGTATGAGAGGAGCCGGGCATTGAGTCCCAGATTGAGGCCACGCCAGCTACATAGAGTTCACCTCTGAACTAACCTGATAGGGGCATCTTGACTCTCATGCACTTTTATTTACTTTTGAGACATTTGTTTTCTTTTACATTGAGGACACTGTTTAGTGCTTTTGGTGGGGTGAAGGTATTTTGATACCTATCCCCTTGGGTTTTATTTTGTTTTATTTTGGATGTTTGCTTATTTTTAATATGTTGGTGCTACTTTTTCTGTCTGAAACTTCTCGTTCGTGATGGCTTTAATTATGAATGTTGGTTTTAATCTCATTGATCCATCTCTTAATTATTTGATTTGTGAATGTTGTGGATGTTCTCTTGTACATTTGAGTGTCGGTTGTGACCAGTACCGATGACTTGAATAGTTCTTCTGATGAAAAATATGTTGTGCTAGTCCAACGAGGAAATTTGAGTTGCATAATTCTTGTGTGAACTCTTAGCATCTCATTGTGACTAGCTGATTTATCGAGGTGAGTTTTTGCAATGACCGTTGCACGCGAGCTTCACTTGTAGAGTCATGATCGATGATTGTGTTGAATGCCTTGAGTGGTGAGGTTTACTTGAAATATGTGCATGGTGATATCTAGAACTTACCCCGTTGGTCCAATTGACTATTTTTGGTGAATGATGGAAATGATCTTAGGCATAAATCTTTGAGAGTGAACCAAATTGCTATATCTTTTCTGTGACTACCTTGTGAGTGTGTGAACCTAGCTTGGCACCATTTGAGCCTAACCTTATCTTTGGATGAAACATGAACACAAATGGTCTTGTCCTCTCCACCTAAAACCTTCATGAAGCATTGGTCTGTTTGAATAGCCAACTTAGGCCAAAGGTGTGGTAAGAATGAGGAAATAAATTGAGCAAGAAGTTTGTGAAATCCATCATTGAAAACATGTGTCGAAGAAAAAGATGGAACCCCTCCATATAAAAAAAAAGAGAGAAATAAAAGTAACAAGAGAAAAGTAATGAAAAATTTGTATTAATTGTGCATTATGAAAAAAAAGGTGTCTGATGTGCTATACCAAAAATTTGTGTGTTTGAATACGCAAAGGATGGGTTGCGAAGATGAAAAGAATGAAAGAAAAGAAGAAGAAGAAGTGAAATTTGAGCCATGCTTCATGAAGGTGGAAGTCACTAAGCCAAAATGATCAGACCTTTACCCTCAGCCTAGTTACAAGCCTTGAAAGACCTTTGTGATCTTACATAAGTCGAATAATGTGTTGATAGGAAAATACGGGCAAGCCTATGGGTAAAATCATGCATGTGTTTGTCATTAAGAGCGTGAGAGTTGATTTTGATTCTTTAAATTGTAATCGTTGATTTCCTTTGTGAGAGCATGGAATCATTCTTGGTGTTAGGGCATTCAAATACTCTTGTTGAGCATGAATTTGCATTTGAAGTGAGCATTGTGAGCTTGAACTCTATTTGATGATGGATAGTCATAATTTGAAACTTTAAGTGCACAATTGAACATTGCATAGGTAGATTGAACCTCGTGTGCATTCATGTTGAATCTCAAGTAGCACTATTTCTAGACATCCATGTTGGCCTGATTGATCTTGTATTTTACTTGAGGGCAAGTAAAATTTTAAGTTAGGGGTATTGATGAGTCGGGGATTTTGACTCATTAAGGGCTTATTATTCAAGGATTTAATGTCTGCAATGCCTGTTTTATGCAAAAAGGAACAACAAAGTTGAAAAAAATTGAAGAAAAGAGAAGCTGGAGCTCGCAAGTCCACTCGGCGACTCGCCGAGTAGGCCTCCAGCTCTCCTGAAGTTCCAGTAAAATAGCCCATGGACAAAACCAATTTGGCGAGCAAACGGGTAATTCGGCGACATGCCAATTGGATCGGCAATAGTGATCAAGCTCGCCAAAAGTTCCATGATAAATTGATGAAGGAGCCAAGCCAAAAGGTGAGGAGAAGAGCAACTCGGCGGATCACCGAACTGGTCTGTCAAGACCCAGGGGTACCCCCTAGATGTAACATGGCGTATAGAATCCCGAAAGACTCCATACAAGCCACTTAGTCCTCATAACATAAGAAATTAAAATAATAAGAGTAAAACGCATTTCAAGTCTAAAAAGTTTTTCATAAAAGAAAGCGGAACGCTAGACACTTTGTCTCATCATAGCCATCTATTACAATACCAAATGAAATAGGGCCTAGCCCATACAACATATTCAAAAGGGAAAGTACATGAAAGAAACTAGACATATGAAAATCCGTCCTCGAACCATGAGGACTCACCAAGCTCGAGAACACAATCAAATCCAAGCTCTAGCCACAAGAATGATCACCTCGAGAACCGGACCGTACACATGGGGAAAATGTAGGCAAAAGTAGGCGTTAGCACAAAAATGCACTAAGTATGATAGTCATGCATAAAAACACATGAATAAGAAGTTAGAAATCATAAGTCATACAACATAGGCAACATAAGTCATCACATCATTAGATCCTTTGATCTCATATACAAAGCTTCTTGAGTAACCATAGTTCATTATTCATGTTCTTGTTGTGGGAATAAGCCTTAACTGACATGAGACCATGTGAGCTAAAACATGATCACCCGGTGTTACCCACACCGAAAAGGGTTGTCCTACTTGCCTAAGGTAGAACCATGGTTTGTTTGCTTAAGTGGATCCAGTAGCTAAATATCCTACGGGGCACGTAGTTTATGGGATAAGGAGATCATTACTAGAAATCTGGCCATTCTGACGAAAGATCTTCCATCTTATGAGATTGCATCTAGAAACCCGGCCTTTCTGACGGAAGAGCTTCCATCTCATTTTCAATATTCACTCGGTGCTAAGCATTAATCCCACGGAGTACTTATTAAGTCTTGACTTAACTCATGTTTCATGGAATGATGTCCTTGACAATCAATACAACTTATTTCATTATGATAGCTCTTAGATCATACGTGAGAAAACCTTTCACCGTCCATGTCTACATGTAAGTATTAGATTCAATTAGGTGAGAAAGCCTTTCAACCTAGAATCTTCATTATGTGAGAAAACCTTTTACATCATGTTCATGCATATGTGTGTATATAAGAATGTGCTTTCAACAACACAACAACAACAATATCATAATCATTGACACTTCACTCTCAAAGTGTTCTTAAAGAATTTACATAGATTTCATAAAACATGCATAATCTCGTACTTTGCAGTTTCAAGGTTCAAAGCTTACTTTCAATCAACACATCTAGAAGTTAAGCATTAGACATGGATTTCATTGTAACTCATATGATTTTATCACTTCATGCCTAACTTCATAACATTCCTCTTTCATCAACAAAGACCCACATCATAAGATCACAATTGAGAATTATGGGAATCACATGGGTTCATGGGAAAACATCATAAAATCATTGTAATTCAACAATTCATGGTTGATTTCATAAAAATCTCCTTTCATAATCAAAACCCACATTATATCATCACAATTGAGAAATATGGGAATTTCATGGGTTCTTTGGGATACATCATAAAAACCATATGAAATCATCAATTCATGCTTAATATAACATAATTCAACCATTAGAATCAAGTTTTAAAGGAACCCATGACTTTTGAATCAAACCCTAACAATTGGGGATTTCTATCATTTTGAAATTGGAGATTTTGAGAGGACTGCATGGATGAAAACTACCATAGCTTAACAAAAAAGCCCAAAGAAATTGATGTACAAAAGCTTGCTTCTTGAACCCTAACTTGAATCTCCTTCTTATTTTTCTTCTTCCTCAAGTTTCTAGAGAAAGAAATATTTTGGAGAGGATGAACTTTGGGAATTATTTTGGGTTTTGGAATAAATGACTTAATTGGGTGAGTTTTGGGGTTAAAATGACTTATATACGGGTCCTAGGCTTGGGAAAAATGACATAGCTTTGAGTTAAAACAATTGGGAAAAGTCCCCTGACTGGAAACTGCCGAAATGGCATAATGGAGGCCTTCACAGGTCGTCATCATTACCACAGCCCGTCAAACGGGTCGTGAAGAATTTCAGCCTGACAGTGCTTCACTATTTTGGATATAATTTTTACTCCGAGATGGGAATTGGGTAAACTCGGTGGCGTTCGAAAGAGGACTCAGAGACCTTTAATTTGATAGGTCATGGCCCACCTAATTCGTTTTGAGCTAAGAGATATGATCATTTGAAGTTGACCCTAAACTCTAATTCTAGTGAAAAGCCCTTCACGTGCGGCTCCATGAGCCGTGGTGCCTCTCGTGGTCCTGGTCCATTAGCTAGGAAACCTTCCCCTTAACCCCTAGAAACTAAGTCATCTCCAAGACCCCTCCCACGAGCCGTCTAAGCCTTCACAAGCCGTGAAGTGGCTCGTGTGGAGGAGGCCAACTTCGGGCAGCCTTTGGGAGCTACTGCCTCACCACAACGGGTGGTCCCACGGGCCGTGGTGACCACCACGAGCCGTGAAGGCTCTCGTGGGAAGGTGGGCAGTGCATAGGGAACTTGGGCAGCCTTGGCCCTTTCCCTTGGCTCTTGCCCTCACCCTTGGCTTGTTGCCCTCACCCTTAGTCCTAATTTAGCCTACTAGTTTCCGGGGTGTTACAATATCTCCCCATTGGGAACATTCGTCCTCGAATGACGATTTAGACACCTTAAGGAAGTAAAGACTCAAGACTAGCAGCCCATCATGCATGCAACATCATCAAATGCACATAAACAAGAGGAAAACATCAACTCCAACTCAAACATACTTATTGCTTCACAAGGAAGTAGGAACTACATCTAACAATCCCCACAATCTCATGGAGCCAATATTCAAATTACTCTCAAAAGGCATAACTAAAGCAGGTTCAACAATTCATCTCATGAAGCATATAGGCAACTCATTCTAAATGCACAACAACATGAGGAAAATTAACTCATTCTAAATGCACAACAACATGACGAAAATCAATCATATAACTCATTTTCTTTCAAAACATATGGTTTTCATGAACATGCATAACTTAGGGAAATCATGGAAAACACATATAACACACGACTCCCAAAACAAGGAAAACCTCAAGAGGAACTCATCATCTCAAGCTAGAATAGGAGTAGAAGGAAAAAGATGAGGATAACGGGACATCATATCGGCCTCGGCCTCCAAAGTAGCACCCTCAACTAAATGATTCCTCCATAACATCTTTACGGAAACAACTTCCTTGTTTCTCAATTTCTTTACTTTTCGGTCTAGAATCTCTACCAGAACTTCCTCATAAGAAAACTTTCATCAATTCTCAACTCTTCTAAGGGAACTATGGATGTCGGATCACCAACACACCTCTTCAACATAGAGACATGGGAAATCAGGTACATCGATGCCAACTCATTAGGCAATTCAAGTTCATGAGCAACCCTACCAACACGTCTCAAAATCTCCTATGGGCCTACAAAAATGGGGATTAAGCTTCTCTTTCTTAGCAAACCTCATTACACCCTTCATAGGTGAGATTCTCAAGTAAAACCCAAATCATGAAGATTAGGGACACTCAAACGACCTTGCTATCTAGGCACACCACCTCCCCCTTGGGAGGAAGGGTCTACTAATTTCTTAAGTACCGCTTCTTTCAAGACAACCAAAATCGGATCAAGCCCTTGCTTAGCTTTCACACTCATCACATAAGATGATTCGGACCCATTGTGAACCAAACACCACCCTTGGTGGAGTCCACTAATTGAACACCTACTCGGGCCAACCTATGAACATTTCAAACCAACTCTTTCTTTTCTTCACTTATATGAGCCATACGACCCATAGACAATCGACTAACAGCATCCGCTACCCCATTACCTCTATCGGGGTGATAAGGAACACTCATGCCATAATCCTTCAATAATTACCAGCCAAATTCAAGAAGCTCCTAATATCCCAAGGAGTTAGAGGTCTAGGCCAACTCTTGACCGTGTCCGTCTTACTAGGATCTACCTCAATACCCTTACTAGACACAATATGACCAAGGAGAGCTACAGACCTTCACCAAAATTCACACTTGCTAAACTTTGCATAAAGTTGTCAGTCCATAAGAACTCGCAACACAATTCTCAAATCATCAACATGTTCATTCTCACTTCTTGAATAGATCAAAATGTCGTCAATGAACACAATCACAAACATGTCAAGGTATTGTCTAAACACCCTATTTATCAAATCCATAAACGCCGTCGGAGCATTAGTCAACCCAAACGACATTACCAAAAATTCCTAATGACCATACCAGGTCCTAAAAGAATTCTTTAGAATATCATTACCTCTCACCCTTAATTGGTGATAACCCGACCTAAGATCAATCTTAGAGAAATAACTAACCCTTAATAGTTGGCTAAACACAATCTACTTCCCTCACCCTAACTAGGTGGTAAAGGCAACCTTTAGTCATCATTCTTCTAACCTTCATATAAGGGACAAACTACCCTCTAGGCATAGAACTTCCTTCCTTCCACTCTAGGATAGGTTCATTGGAAATTGAAACATAACTACACAAGTTCTACAATCAATAGAGACATAACAATAGTACAGCCAATCCATACTCAATAATAACATCTAACTCTAACATATCAAGTTCTACCAAATCAAGAAGAGAAACTCTATGGGATAGGGAAAACGGGGCACATTCTATAAACCCTCTTAGTCACAATAGAATTACTTACAAGAGTAGAGACAGAAAAGGTTCTAACAACACATCAGGGAGCATATCAAATCGCATTGTCACATATGGCATCACAAATGACAAAGTAGCACCGGATCTAATAAAACATAAACATCTATTAAGAAAACTATCAACATACCGATAGCCATATCTGGAGGATACACTTGTTCACCTCTAGCCTGGGGAGCATAGAATCTATCTTGCTTTGGAGCACTAGTACCCGAACCACTTGGAGGAGCTTGCTTGCCCTCTCTTCCTCTAGCCGTAAGTATTGGGCAATCTCTCATTTTATGACCACTTTCACCACAACCATAGCAACCCTCTAGGCCAGCTAGACACTTACCCTCGTGCCTTTTTCCACACCTAGCACAAGTAGGAAATAGGGATCTACTACCCTTCCCTTGAGACTTAGGGTTAAACATCCTCTCTTTGTTAAACCTTGGGGAAACCTTAGAAGGACCTTGTCTGAAAATCCTTTGTCTATGATTAGGACGACTCTATCCATCCGACCTCTCTTGAGAGGAATTATCATCATCAATATTAGGCCTCTTCTTCTCCCTAAACCTCTCCTTAAGTTTGTCATTTTCAATCCGTTGGGCATAAATCATAAGACGATAAATATCCATGTCATGATCAAGCATAGTCGTACGACATTCTTTTACTACCAAGTCAGACACACCTGACACAAACTTTCTCATTCTCGACCTAGGGTCGACCACTATAGATGGAGCATATCTTGACAACCTAGTGAACATCCAAGCATATTCCTTAACACGCATGTTACCTTGCCGAAGGTTAATAAACTCGAGTACCCTAACCTCTCTCATCTCCAAAGGGCAAAACCTATCAAGAAAACCATTCTTAAACCTTTCCCACTCCATGGAACCCACTTCTACCAGCCTCACTTCTTTCCATTGGTTGAACCACATCTGGGCAACATCTTTCAATTAGTAAGCGGCCAATTCCTCCTTCTCTACCGGAGTCACTCCCACAAAGTCCAACACCTTAGAGACCTCATCTATGAATTCTTGAGGATATTCCTCTATCTTTGACCCATAAAATTCTGGGGTTTCTATTTCGGCTTGTGCCAACATTTTAAAACCAAACCTAAACTTCTCATTAGTCACTTGCTCGGTCAAAGGATCAACCAGAACTTGAGGAGCTCCTTGATCGACATTGTCTCCCTCAATTCCACTAGTGAAGGCTCCTTGAGTAGTCATATCCTGTAGACCATCGGGTAAGGATTAGGAGAGAGATCTTATAGAGTTAAACTCAATGGCACGACTTAAGAGTAATGAAAAAAGTGAAGTTTCCTAATCATCTTGTAGCTTCTTGTTCATAAACGTGGCGCGCTTCACACTCATGAACAAGACTCTACTAGACGTGGCTTATGAGACATAATCCTAGAATCATTCTAAACCTTGTGCTCTGATTACCAAGTTTGTCATGACCCATGGGTACCCCCTAGATGTAACATGGCGTATAGTATCTCAGAAGACTCCATACAAGCCACTTAGTCCTCATAACATAAGAAAATAGAATAATAAGAGTAAAACACATTTCAAGTCTAAAAAGTTTTTCATAAAAGAAAGCGGAAGTCTAGACACTTTGTCTCATCATAGCCATCTATTACAATACCAAATGAAATAGGGCCTAGCCCATACAATATATTCAAAAGGGAAAGTACATGAAAGAAACTAGACATATTAAAATCCGTCCTCGAACCATGAGGACTCACCAAGCTCGGAAACACAATCAAATCCAAGCTCTAGCCACAAGAATGATCACCTCGAGAACCGGACCATACACATGGGGAAAATGTAGGCAAAAGTAGGTGTTAGCACAAAAATGCACTAAGTATGATAGTCATGCATAAAAACACATGAATAAGAAGTTAGAAATCATAAGTCATACAACATAGGCAACATAAGTCATCATCATCATTAGATCCTTTGATCTCATATACAAAGCTTCTTGAGTAACCATAGTTCATTATTCATGTGTTTGTTCATGTTCTTGTTGTGGGAAAAAGCCTTAACCGACATGAGACCATGTGAGCTAAAACATGATCACCCGGTGTTACCCATACCGAAAAGGGTTGTCCTACTTACCTAAGGTAGAACCATGGTTTGTTAGCTTAGGTGGATCCACTAGCTAAATATCCTACAGGGGCACGTAGTTTATGGGATAAGGAGATTGTTACTAAAAACCTGGCCTTTCTAATGGAAGAGCTTCCATCGCATGAGGTTGCTTCTAGAAATCGACCTTTCTAACGGAAGAGCTTCCATCTTATTTTCAATATCCACTCGGTGCTAAGCATTAATCCCACGGAGTACTTATTAAGTCTTGACTTAACTCATGTTTCATGGAAGGATGTCCTTGACAATCAATCCAACTTAGTTCATTAGGATAGCCCTTAGATCATGCGTGAGAAAACCTTTCACCGTCCATGTCTACATGTAAGTATTAGATTCAATTAGGTGAGAAAGCCTTTCAACCTAGAATCTTCTTTATGTGGAAAACCTTTCACATCATGTTCATGCATAGGTGTGTATATGAGAATGTGCTTTCAACAACACAACAACAACAATATTATAATCATTGACACTTCACTCTCAAAGTGTTCTTAAAGCCTTTACATAGATTTCGTAAAATATGCATAATCTCATACTTTGCCCTTTCAAGGTTCAAAGCTTACTTTCAATCAGCACATCTAGAATTCAAGCATTAGACATGAATTTCATTGTAACTCATGTGATTCTATCACTTCATGCATAACTTCATAACATTTCTCTTTCATCAACAAAGACCTACATCATAAGATCACAATTGAGATTTATGGGAATCACATGGGTTCATGGTGAAACATCATTAAATCATTGTAATTCAACAATTCATGCTTGATTTCATAAAAAGCTCCTTTCATAATCAAAACCCACATTATATCATCACAATTGAGAAATATGGGAATTTCATGGGTTCTTGGGGATACATCATAAAAATCATAGGAAATCATCAATTCATGCTTAATATAACAAAATTCAACCATGAGAATCAAGTTTGAAAGGAACCCATGACTTTTAAATAAAAAAACCTAACAATTGGATATTTCTATCTTTTTGAAATTGGAGATTTTGAGAGGACTCCATGGATGAAAACTACCATATCTTAACAACAAAGCCCAAAGAAATTGATGTACAAAAGCTTGCTTCTTGAACCCTAACTTGAATCCCCTTCTTCTTCCTCTTCCTCAAGTTTCTAGAGAGAGAAATATTTTGGAGAGGATGAACTTTGGGAATTATTTTGGGTTTTGGAATAAATAACTTATTTGGGTGAGTTTTGGGGTTAAAATGACTTATATAGGGGTCATAGGCTTGGGAAAAAATGGCATAGCTTTGAGTTAAAATAATTGGGAAAAGACCCAAGAAGTCCCCTAACTGGAAACTGCCGAAATGGTATGATGGAGGCCTTCACGGGTCGTCATCATCACCACGGCCGGTCAAACGGGTCGTGAAGAATTTCTGCCTGACAGTGCTTCACTATTTCGGGGATAACTTTTTACTCTGAGATGGGAATTGGGCAAACTTGGTGGCGTTTGAAAGAGGACTCAGAGACCTTTAATTTGATAGGTCATGGCCCGCCTAATTCATTTTAAGCTAAGAGATATGTTCATTTGAAGTTGATCCTAAACTCTAATTCTATTGAAAAGCCCTTCACGTGAGGCTCCACGAGCCGTGGTGCCTCTCGTGGTTATGGTCCAGTAGCTAGGCAACCTTCCTCTTAACCACTAAAAACTAAGTCATCTCCACGACCCCTCCCACATGCCGTTTAAGCCTTCACGAGCCGTGAAGTGGCTCGTGTGGAGGAGGCCAACTTGGGGCAGCCTTGGGGAGCTACTGCCTTACCACCACGGGTGGTCCCAAAAGGCGTGGTGACCACCACGAGCCGTGAAGGCTCTCGTGGGAAGGTGGGCAGTGCATAGGGAACTTGGCAGCCTTGGCCCTTTCCCTTGGCTCTTGCGCTCACCCTTGGCTTGTTGCCCTCACCCTTAGTCCTAATTTAGCCAACTAGTTATCGGGGTGTTACATGGTCGGCGATCCCCACTTACTTCGTCGAGTTGACTCCGTGCTGAAATTTTGGGAACGTATAAATATAATTTTTGAAAGTAGAAAAGGAGTTCCCACACTGTTTACTTTTGGGTTTTCGAGATTTTACATTTCAGAACATTGTTTTTTACATTTTTAGTAGATTTTGGGATTTAGATTGTAATATTTTATCTTCTATTTTCAACATTTGGGGATCGCAGATCGTTAGCAAATCAGATGGAAAACTTTGTTGGTAACGATTTAGTGCTTTTCATGATGCTAAGCTAAAACCCCATACCGTAGGGGTGTGATTATGTAGTCAAATGCGTTATTTAGCTAATGGGTGTTGTTAGTTGTTGATTTTAATGTTGTTTTGAAGTGGGTTCAATTAATTGTTCATGTTTTAATTGATGAATTATAGTTGCAAATGCAATTCTAGCTTAGTTCCCTATCCTTTCTTGAGAAAGAGGTAATAGAGTAGAATAGTTGATTGATAGTTGTATTGATTGCGTCTTTAAAATCTAGTTTGAGAAAGTGGGTTTGATTGCGTCTTTACAAACCTAGCTTGAAAGAGTGGGTTAATTAACAAATTGGGTTGTTTGGTTGTGTTATGCTTGTTGAGGTTCGAAAGAACTCACTTGAAGCGCAATAGTTGATTGAGAGATGGCTATTGTATTCAAAACCTAGCCTACCCATTGAGATTCAACAACTTTAAGCAACTAGTAATCACCCATTACGCAAAATTAGCATTCGACTAATCACATTCCTAAGGTCCTATCTCTACTTGTTTGTTTCCTGTGTTAAGTAATATTTGTCTTAAATTGGATACAAAATCCCTCATTTGATATTAATCATTGAAATTTTGTGATTTGTTTTAATGTTGCGAAACTCTTACTTCTACAAACGAGTCAAGTTGGGTCATCATCTTAGCCGTATTCTAATCGCACTCATGATCCTTTACCATTTAGTCCTTGCTCATACTCAAGTGTATAGAAGATACTTGATCCTCTCTAGTATTCCATGCTCGGTTTAATTTTAGTTATATCATCAATTAACATCGTTTCCACCTCATACGGTTGTCTCACCAGCCCACCTTGAACAAGTTGGTTAGCTAGCCCTTTGTTGATTAAATCAAGGCTACAATAGAAGTATTATAACAACAAATTGTCCGGGACACCATGTGTTTGACATGGAGTAGCAACTTACAAAATCGCAGCCAGATCTCATGAAGAGGTTAACCTACCACTCTTTTAAAATTCTGGATGTTATCCCTCAGCTTTATTATCTTCAAAGGAGTGAAAAATCTTTCAAGAAACGCTTCCATTAGTTCCTCTCATGAAGTGATAGAATCATCTGGTAGTTCGGCTAACTATTTAGTTGTTTCCCTTGTTAAGGAGAATGGAAATAGTCTCAGCCAAATAGATTCTTGTGAGATGTTCTTCAAGACGAATAGCCCACAAACATCTACAAAATTTTGGAGATGTTCATGGGGGGCCTTCATGAGCAAGGCCCCCAAACATTCCTCTCATTTGAAGCAATTGGAGCATGGTTCTGGTCACATGAAACATTGCTCTCTCGGTTGTATGAGGCAACCCGATTGCTCTCATGCTTTGAATGATGTTCACATGCATGTAGTTCATATCTCCCATATTATCATTTTACCCATAGTGACTAGCATCGTCACTTTCATCTTCTATCATAGTTCTACTTGTAAATGGGAAAACAACAACACAAAACAAACAACAATCTACTACAACTAAATAAGTTCCCAACCTAATTTCACAAATTTAATTCTTAGCCATCACTCACCGGCAACTGTACCATTTTTTATAATACTCAAACTAGTCTCAAAACAATTAGAAGAGTAAGCGGTTGTTAGCAATTAAAATGCCCAATAACAAAATCGGGGTCGAATCCCACAAGGAGCGATATAGTGCAGAGAATTCAATTAGAAAATTGAGAATGCAAAATAATTCATTGTAGCAATTAGATCAAGTGGGTGGATCATTACACCAAATTTACGAAAAGGATTTTGTTATCAATTATCACAATTGAACTAAAATCAGGGATTCAAATAAGTAAAAGACGATCTAGGGGTGTGGAATTGGTGTAGATGTCAAATAGGGGCACACGTGCTTGCTCAATAATGCTAAACAACCATGGATAAGCTGGGTATTCTTCAATGACACTAATATTCTTTCAATCTCAAAGCATCATATCATAAAACCTTCTTTCAGTCTCATCTATGTGTATCACAAATCAACCTAATACTTTACTAGAATCTATCTTTCGAGTAGATTTGGCAACTAAAATCAAACCAAAATTTCTCTTCCAAACAAACTATAGAAATTTACCCTAAATTGCATGCATCGGGCTATTTACCCACTTCAATTAATCTATTTCGAGCATCAATTGAAGGTCTTGACTAGTATCAAGTTTGTAATCTTAACCCATAAAGTAACCCATACTAAATAACACAAATCCATGAAATAACAGCAATCAAACAGAGCAAGACACAAGACCGACTAAATTAAACCAACACCCAACCCCCATAATCACACCCTAGAATTGGAGTTTTAGCCAAGAATCATTAAAGGAAAATTGAGTATACTCATTATGATTTTAACTATTGAGAAATTGAAATAAAGTAATAATCTTCAAGACCTACTTTGTTCACAAACCCTAAACTAAGAGTATTTCTTGAAAGGGTAAAACTAGTAGTATGAAATATCCTGCAAAGTCTGATACAAATTTTGATTCTAAAAATTGATTTTGATACATATTTTCTCATTTAGACTATTTATAGTTTCTCCAAAATTAGCCCAAAATTCTATTTTTGACCTATTCAGCGACATTAGTCAGGCTTGCTTTTCTGATTTCGCGGATCGCTGATTTCCTTTTATCTCTTCCTTATTTTGCTTCGGGCTTCAGATATTTGAACCTCAGTTGGTGAAATCGATTGAGTCAGCCTTTCACATTCGGTTGATCGCTGATTACCACCTTGTTTTCCCTTTCATCTTTCATTATTAGTTAGGAGTCTGTCACCTTCGGTGATGGACTTCTAGTTCGGCTATATAGCTTCGGTGAATTGTCATTTTATCTTATGTTTGCCGACCTGCCTTGAATATTTTCAATTTTAAACACTATTAACTTGGGTAAGGTCAGGCCAATTGGGTGATCCGCCATTTTGGTTAGGCGACTACTTGTTGGGAGTTTGTACTCCTTTCAATGTTTTGGCTTCTTTTTCATGTGTTCATCATAGCCTTGTCCTTAAATCTCCATAGCTATAAAACATCAACATATCATAAGAATAAAAGATAACTAGGCATTGAGGACACTAATTATTGAACTAAAAAAGCCTAAAACGAGTGGAAATTTTACCACTCATTATGGGTGTGGGTTCATTCATATACAACCCCAAAAAGATAGATATTGATTTGAAGAATTGGGAAAATTCTCAGGCTACACCATTCATTGGGGAGCCACCAAAAGGTTGAGTTGAAAGTATTACACTTACATCTCCAATGTGTATTTTTTGGGCTGATAATACACTACCAGTAATTATTACAAATGAATTGTCAAAAAGCCAAGTAAAAGCCTTAGTTGGGGTTTTGAAGAGGTATGTTAAATCTTTTGACTGATCAATCGTCGATATTTTTGGGATCCCTCCGGGTATTTGCACTCATAAGATTCAACTCACTGATGATTACAAATCGAGCATTAAGCATCAAAGGAAGATAAACCCTCTTATGTAGGAAATGGTGAAAAAGGTGATCATCAAGTGTTTAGATATGGGTGTGATTTTTCTCATTGCGGATAACAAATTGGTAAGTGTAGTACAATGTGTTCCCAAGAAAGGAGGTATGATCGTGGTGTTGAATGCTAAGAATGAGCTTGTTGCTACTCTTCCCAACACTGAATGAAGGGTATGTATGGATTACCATAAACTCAACTCATGGACTAAGAACCACTATTTATCAATGCCCTTTATTGACCAAATATTGGGTCGTCTTGCCGGTAAAGGATGGTGTTGCTTCTTAGATGGCTATTCGGGTTATAACCAAATTTTAATAGCCCCGGAGGATCATGAAAAGACTATCTTTACTTATCAATATGGGATGTTTGCTTTCAAGAAAATGTCATTTGGATTGAGTAATGCTCCATCGACTTTTCAAAGGTACATGTTATCGATATTTGCAGACATAGTATAAAAATCTATGGAGGTATTCATGGATGACTTTTCTATTGTGGGTGACTCATTTGAAGAAATGCTTGAGCCATTTGAGTAGAGTGTTGCAAGATTATGTCTAGACTAATCTTGTTCTTAATTGGGAGCAATGTCATTTCAGAGTGAAAGAAGGGATTGTACTAGGACATAAAATTTTGGGTAAAGGGATTAAGGTTGATCAAGCGAAGATAGAAGTGATTGCTAAATTTTCTCCTCCAATTTCGGTGAAAGGTGAAAGGTGTAAGGAGTTTCTTGGGACATGCAGTATACTTTCGGCGGTTCATGAAAGATTTCTCTTAGGTGGTTGTTCCTTTGTGCAAATTGCTCTACAAGGAAAGTGTTTTTGAGTTCGATACAAATTTTGTAAAGGCATTCTTATGCTTGAAAGAAAAACTTATTTCGGCCCAAATTATTATTGCTCTGAATTGGAGTATTCCCTTTGAGATGATGTGTGATGCTAGTGGTTTGGCCCTTGGTTCTTTCCTTAGGCAACGGAAGAACAACCTCTTCCACCTGGTCTATTATGTTAGCAAGACTCTAAATCGTGCCCAAAAAAACTATACTATCACTGAACAAGAGTTTCTAGTTGTTGTGTATGGCTTTGTGAAATTTAGAACTTATTTGTTAGGTACTAAGGAGATTGTGCATACCTACCATGCTACTCTTAGATACTTGATGGCCAACAAAGAGGCAAAGCCACATCTGATTTGGTGGTTACTTCTCCTTCAAGAATTTGAGTTTGAGGTAAAGGATAGAAAGGATTGTAAGAACCAAGTGGCTGACCATTTGTCTCAACTTAAACTGAGTGTTGCATTGGCTGAAGAAAGGGCGATAGATGAAGCCTTTCCCAATGAGTTGGTTATTATGCTCTCTCATGGTTCAATGCCATCTTATGCGGACTATGCTAATTATTTGGTTTATGGGTTTGTGCTTGATGTGCTAAATCATTATTAAAAGAAGAAGTTTCTTTTCGGGGTAAAGAAGGATTTTTGGGTGGTACCCTATTTGTTTGGGGAATGTGTTGATCACATCATCCAGAGATGTGTTCTAGAAGTTGAAGTCAAGCGATACTTGATGCTTGATATGCATCGCCGGTAGGTGGGCACCATGGTGGTATTCATACGGCGTCTAAGGTGATACAATGTGGATACTACTGGCCAACGTTGTACTAAGATGAAAATGCTTTCTCAAAAGTGTCTGTTCAATCCCAAATACAAGGGGGTGTCTCTCGAAAACAAGAACTTTCTCTCTCACCAATTCTTGAAGTTGAGATCTTTGATGTGTGGGGGGTAAATTTCATGGGACCCTTTGTAAGTTCTTTTGTTAACAAGTATATTTTGGTGGTTGATTACGTGTTGAAATGGTTAGAAGCAGTGGCTTTACCCAACAACGAGGGGCAGGGTGTAGCACAATTTCTCAAGAGGTATATCCTTATGATATTTGCCATCCCTCGGGCTATCATAAGTGATGGTGGCTCTGATGATTTTAAGATTTTGACTCATTTGAAGCCTTTTTAATTCAATAATTGGTGTCCTCAATGCCTTTTTAAGTCAATATCTAATGATTTATTATGTTTTTTAGATATTAAGGCTCAAATACAAGGAAAGGATTAAATCACAAAAAAGAGGCTAAAAACATGGAGAAAGAGAAAAATTGCGACATTGATGTTCGCCAAAAGGCACTCGACGACTCGTCGAATGTGCCAAACCTCACCAAAATTGTCACGACCAAATTACACCCTAGACGTGACATGGCGTATAGGACCCCGAGAGGCCCTACACAAGCCACTTAGCATACATCTTACAAGATAATACAAAATCAAGAGATTTTAAAAGATAGTTCATATCATAAGAGTTTGACAAAAAACTGAAGCGGAAAATCTAACATAGTCTCAAATTCATCTAGTACATCAAGAGTGATTGGGACGTAACCCATGCATCACATACAATACTTAAAAGTAAAGACAATAAGCAATAAACGGTTTCATCCTCAAAATATGACGACTCACCAATCTTCAGATCTACTAAAATGGACACTAGCCACGGAGATGAGGAGTGGGAACGTCAGACCCTACATTAGTGAAACAACGTAGACAAAAGTATGTGTTAGTACATGGAATGTACTAAGTATGAGGGGAATGAAATAAAACATGAGACATGATCATAAAGGAACATAATCGAAAACATGGAATGCATGACCAAGTTAAAACATAGTAAAGTATTCAAGAAGATTCATAAATCATGAACATGGTGAATGCATCTTTAAATCATAAAGGAAGCTTCAACTTTTGGCATTAAAGGTTGGTTTTCCGAACCCCGAACTAAATAGTTGGTTGAAATCAAATGCAATTGTTGATGTGTGGTTGATATCTGTGTGTATTATCATTTTGTTTATCGTGTGATAGTTGGTTTGCCCGTTCTAAAGTGAATTCGTAATTAATTGGTCGTAAATGGCTAATTCCCTTGTCTTTAAGTGATGAAATTGTTGGGTTGTGTTGAGAATGTTGTGGGTCTTGCGGGGTGAAATCTGAGTAACTCCGAATTGTGATAATTGTCAATTTTTTTCCCGATGATAGAGCAGTTGACGTCATACTTTAGGGCAAAAGACGTCAATTGGCCAATTTTGGCCAAATCGGGGGAAGTCTGAGTACCCCGAGGGCATGGTTATATGGGTTTGGTGTTAATTGAATGCTTTTGGTGTTTAATTTTGTTTTCGTGGGCTGTGGGCTTGATTTTGAAGTACGGGGTAAAAAATTGGCACGTTGGACTACTCGGCGAGCTGGGTCGAGCTCGCCGAGTGGTTCGGCGATTCGCCTAAGTCCCATTTGGTCGCATTTTATTTCTCTATTTTGATGCTTTAGGTTCTATAATTTTCAGCGATATACATGTGCTCGCCGAGTTCACTCGGTGATTCACCGAAAGTCCCTTCTGATCGCCCTTCTGCGCCCTTAATTTCCATAATTGTTCTGTATCTTTCGGTGAGCTACCTCTAGTTCGCCGAATGGCCCTGGACATCGCCAACCAACTTTGATTTTTGAACATTTTTGTTCTGGAACTTTCAGCGAGCCCGACCTGGCTCGCCAAAGTAGTTCGGTGACTCGCTGACTGGTTCGGCAAGTCTTCCTATAATTTTTTTCCTCCATTCTTTTTATCACTTCATCTAACGTTTTTCACATTGTTTTACAGGCATGGCTAGACCAAAAGTAGCTAGAAGGAATCAACCTCCCCGAAAGCGAGCACAAGGGATTACTATTAATGAGGAAGCGGCTGCTTCCCGGACCCCAACTATAAAACTCCCTCCAAAGGGAGGTAAAGGAAAGGGCAAGGCACCCGTTGATTTGACACCAACAGAGGGGAGCTATGATAGTTAGGGGTATATGCCACACACCGCACTACCTCCGACAGTGAGGGTGGTTCCCAGGATGACTCTTCGGCTTCCATCTCCGAGCCAGAAGATGATCAGTTATTGCAAGAGCAAGGAGCGGAGCTACGCTCTAAATCTTTAAATGATCTGTCTAGGATCTCGATGCCTCCGACACCTACTCCTCCTCCCCCAGCTTCAGCTTCTCCTCCAGTACAGACAGTGGTCCCGACACCACCAGTTCAGGGTCCTCCTCCCCGGTCACTTAATCGACTAAAGGCAGAGGGTTCAAGGGCCATTTTGGAAGAAAATAGATTGTCTACCGACGGTGTGGTGGACAGATATCCAGATGTGTGGAGGAATCTCAAATTCCACAAGTTCGAGGTTTTCACCACACCCCAAGGCCCATACATCTCTACTTGGGTCTGGGAGTTCTATTCGGCTTATGAAGAGCTGGTACCAAAGGGGAAGAAGAAGGAAAGTGCCTTTAAACCGGTTGACTTCATGGAGGTTCGAGGCAAAAAGGTCAAGTGTAAATGTTCAAACATTAATAAGGTACTCGATTGTTCATCGGATTTTATGCACACATACCCCGACCTGGTCAAGAAGAAGACGCTGGAGGATCTTAAGGGTTGGCTGGCACCCCTTCTCTCTGATGTCACTCCGAGGTGGATTGAGGCAGGTGCACTTATAGAGAAGAAAGACACGAATTTTGCTGCCAGATATTGGTTCGAGTTCATTAGTAGCACCATCATGTCATCTCAGAATGAATCCATCCTTGGACACCCGAAGGCGGCCTGTCTAGGGTCTATCATAGATCACAAGAGACTGAACTTGGGGCTGCTGATAGAGCAAGAGATGGTCATGAGGGCCAAATAGAGCCAGACCTCACTACCATTTCTGGTGCTGATCATTGAGCTATGCAAACGGGCCCGTGTTTCGAGAGATGAGAAGATGGATGTGGAGGTGACACCCACCTCTTCTACTGACATTCAGCGTATTGAGGCCGAGTACATGCGGGGTGAGGCTGACAGGAGGAGGACAACACCGGTGGATACATCCCCGTAGGTTGATGTGGATATGTTGCCGACTGAGGCAATCATGCCTCCTCTGGCCAATGGGCCCTCAGGTACATCTGGCCCTTCTGTTTCTGAGACCCCTAGTACTTCTGATGCACCCCCTCCCACTAGTTCTGCTGATGATGCCTCCAGACCCCCTATCACCCAGGCCATGCTTTACAAGATGGGCTATTTGGCCTAATCTACTGATGTGCGTGCCTCTCGGGTAGAGTCCATCATGCTTGGGTTGATAGAGCGGGATATTGATGCTTCCTTAGCCCCCCATTAGGTCTGAGATGAGAAAGCACCGAGACTTGATTGAGGGCCACAAGTTGGCATTATACGCCCTTACGGTGTGAGTTGAGGAGTGTGAGAGGAGCCAGGGGGCTATAGCTGATGTGACAGCCTTGAAGGCTGAGATTGCTGGAGTGAGGAAAGATGTGGACAAGCTGAAGTCCACTGATTTATCTATGTTTTTTGGGACTGTGGAGATTCCTGAGATGCCGAGTGCTGATGTCCCAGCTAGTATTGAGGCTCCTCCGGCTACTACAAGAGATGAGATTAGAGCTGATGATGCTGATGTTGAGTCCGAGGCAGAGATAAATGAGGAGCAGCTAGGTGTTTGAGAGGAGACTGTATATGAGGATTTAGCAGACTTGGAGGGTGCCATGTTTGAGACAGCTAGGCAGGCATCGCTCCGGGACACTTCTATGGTGGGCTCCAGTGGACCCAAGGATGCTGATATACCGAGCGCTGATGCCTAGACAGAGGGAGTGACTGATATTCAGACTTCACCCCAGGCCTAGCCTAACAGGATGATATTTTTGCCTCCTTCTCTATTACTTTTAGACCATTTCTATTTTTATTTACATTTGAGGACAACTGCTTATTTTTGTTGGTGGGGTGAGGTATTTCCATACCTACCTCTATTGGGCTGCTTTTGTAAATATTGGTTTGTTTTTTGTTTTGGTTTTGTGAATATTGGAGCCTATTGGTGTTTATATATATCTTAGTTTTTGAGACATTGTGGTCCATTATTTTTAATGTGTAAGTGGTTTTGACCGATTTTAAAATCTTTGCCACCTCTTTTGTGTGTGATTATGGATGTTCTCTTACATTTTTGAGTATCGGTTGTGATCAATACCGATGACTTGAATAGTGCTCTTAATTGAACGACATGAATGTGCGGCTTTGATGAGGCAAACTGAGTTACATAGGAAATATGTAAACTTTTAGCATCTCGTTGTGGCTAGCCGATTGTCAATTAAATCTCTTGTGATGAACATTGCACACTAGCTAGAAACTGTGGAGTCTTGTTTGTTAATTGTAGCGAATACCTTGTGTGGTGAGGTTGTTTTGAATATTGTGCTTGATGACACCTATAATTTTCCCCATTGGTCCGATTGATTGATTGAAGCAAGCGATTGAAATGATCTTAGGCAAAAAAAATTGAAGAGTGAACCAAATTGATAATATACCTTTTTGTGGCCACCTTGTGAGAAGTTTGAACCTTGCTTGGCACCTTTTGAGCCTATCCTTTTCTTTGGAAGAAACTTAAACAACTTTGACCTTTTTATCCTGTCACCCATAACATTCATGAAGTATTGGTTCATTTGAATAGCCAACTTAGGCCAAAAGCCTAAGTTGGTGGTGTGGTGAAAAAGGAGGAAAGTCAAGAAGTGTGAAAAATTCCCCCTTGATGGATTGTTTTGAAAAATATGGAACCCCTCCATATAAAAAAAAAGTAAAAATGAAAAAGAATGAAAAAGAAGTGTTGTGAAATAAAGTGTGTGAAAGAAGTAAAAGAAATGGAGTATCCGGTAAGTCATGTTTAGTTGAATAATAAGGTAGATTATGAACATATTTGAATGTGAAAGAGAAGGAGGAATAGTGCTTTTCAGGCCATACTTAATGAAGGTAGAAGTCAATAATCCTAAATTACCATACCTTTACACTCAGCCCCATTACAGGCCTTAAAAAGACCTTTGTGATCTTGAGTGAGCTGAAAAGAAGGTTGATTGGAAAATAAGGGCAAGCCTATAGGTGGAGTCATGCATGTGCTCATCTTTGTGAGTGTGAGAGTTGCACTTGATTCCGGAATATTATATTGCTGAGAAATTTTGTGAGAGTATGGAATCATCTTTGTTGTGAGGGCATTTGAATACTTTTGTTGAGCTTGAACTTGCATTTGAAGCAAGCATTGTGAGCTTGAGTATACTTGATAATGGTGAGTCACAATTTGAAACTTTGAGTGCACAATTGACCATTGTATGTGTGGTTTGAACCTTCTGTGTGCATTTATGTTGAGTCTTAAGAATCATTGTTTGTAGACATCCTTGTTGAACTGATTGATCTTGAGTTTTACTTAAGGACAAGCAAAAGTTTAAGTTGGGGGTGTTGATGAGTCCGAGATTTCGACTCATTTAGGGCTTTGTTTTCATAGTTTAAGTGTCCTCAAATGCCTAATTTATGCTCTAAACTTATGTTAAAGTGTTGATTTGCAGCAAGGAAGGCTAAGGAGCAAGGCAAGGACATTAACGGGCAAAAAGGAACGGAAAAGCTGAAGAACTTGAAGGAAGGCAATCATGGTGATCGCCAAGACCACTCGGCGAACCGCCGAGTGTCTTTTTAGGTCGTCTAAAGTTCCAGCGTGACACCCCTGGGGAAGAACCTACTTGGCGATAGAAATGGGCAGTCGGCGGATCGCCGACCGGCTCGGCAACATCAACCTTGATCGCCTAAAGTCACAGAACCCTGAAGTCTAATGGCCAATACAAATCGGTGATAGATTGGAGCGAAGGGCGGATCGCCTACTGGGTTGGCGAGGCGCGACTTACTCCGCCTAATGGCCTTGAAGGGCAAAATTTGGGAAACTATAATTTGAAATTTAAAAAGAAGAGTTAAGAGTTCCAATTCCTTAAGTTTTAGAGTCTTAGTTTACTCAGAGTTTTTGAGTTTCCATTGTAGACTTTGAAACTTTTGAGACTTATTTTTGAGGAATTGCAATTGGGTTTTTGAACTAATTCAATTTGGAGCATTTAGAGACTTGGAAACTTTTACCCAGCTCATGGCTAATATAGTTGGTAATTGTTTCTCTCCTTTTATGATGTATAGCTAAAACCTCAATTCTTGGGGTATGATCATGTGATTATTGGCTTAATTAGCTTATGGATATTGTTATTTACTGATTTAAATGCTTAATTGAAGTGGGTTTAATCGATAGTTGTGTATTAATCTATGAATTGTAGTTGCAAATCCAATTCTAGCTTAGAGTTCTGGGCTTACTTGAGAAAGAGGTTTTAGAACTAAGGTTTTCGATTAATGATTGTAGTTATTGGGTTGATGTGGGTTCAGCTCGAGAGAGTGAATCCTAAGCTTGATTCTACCTATCTAGCTCGAGAGAGTAGATAAATTAAGGTTTTGGGATGTTCTTATTGTTAAGCTTGTCGAGGTTCGAGAGAAAGCGCTTGAATCGTAATAGTTGTTCGAGAGAAAGCTATTGCACATATAGTCTATCCTACCTACTGAGATTTAGCAATCGTTAGTAAATTTCAATTACCCATACAGCGAAATTAGCCTATAATCGATCACATCCCGAGAATTCCTCTCTACATTGTTGATTCCCCTGTTTTCGTATTTGTTTTAGTTGCTAATTAACAAACCAATCCCCCCTTCTGACATTTGTTGTCACCCCTTTCAATTTAGTTAAATTTTTTCGATAATTTCTATTCCTACCACCAATTAGATTACATTTGTAACTTCGTAACTGAATTCAAACTTGTACCGCTCCCTGTGGGTTCGACCCCAACTTTTCGTTGGTTTTTATACTAGATTATGATCGCCTACACCTAGTATTGGATGAGGTGTAGTTGAGCGTTTATCAAGGACCTTCATGGGTAACATGTAGTAGTCCCATGATTAGGAATATAATCCCAAAATGATTAGGAACTCAATACTCAAGACTTAGAACTTGAAGATACTACTCCTCTCAAAGAAAATCAAGTTATGGAGTTCACGCGGAATTATGGGCATGAACAACTTGACTCAAGGATCTCAATGATAATGTAGACTCGTGAATACATTTTCCTCCTTCTCATACTCACTTACTCGAGGCTTGAAACAATTTATAAGTAATTGTAGAAGACTCCTTGAAAAGACTCAAAGGGACTTTCTCAAAATAACTCGGAAGAACTCTCAAGACTTAACTCTTAACTCTTAACTCTATCTTGAATTTGAATTATGAATTCAAGGTTATGATTCATGTTATGAATTATTTCTTGATGTTTAGAAGTAGTTTAGAGTGTTTAGAATCAATAGGGATTGAAGGAACGCTTTTAAAGAACTCAAATCGATAGTTAATCTCGAAGGATTCACAATTTAACTTAAAGACTTTCTTAAACTCTACTCTTAACTCTTCCTTGAATTTGAACTATGAATTCAAGGATCGTGACTTGATATATAGGATTTCTTGATGATTGGATGTAGGTTGGATAGTAAAATCACTAAGAGAGCGAAGACATGTATTGAAAGATCGAATACAGAATGAAGAACGGGGGCGGAAAGGACCTGACGTCCCTAGCACAGCAATGGCGAACCACGCCAGCCCTCAGTTGACTGAGGCTGGTCTGGGGCGCACTACAGGCGCAGGGCACCAGCCCCTTAGGTGCAGCAGGGGCGCACCGCCCCAGCCATGTTCCAGACGAATCCGACAAACTTTTCTTCAATTTTTTTCCAGCCCTACCTCGTCTAAACTCGAATGATTTCCTCCAAACTCTTTTGGATCCTTAAACCCAACCTAATTACAGAGAATTCTACACCAAAAACCCACCAAGAACAACACTCATTCGCAACTCTCACCTCAAGAACTCAACAAGAACTTCGTTATAAAAAACGAAGCATAAAACTTCAAGAACTCAAAAAGATTATCAATATACTCAATCTCATGGATGAAATTCGTTAAAGAAACTCATAATTGGAATGTGGGCGAATAAACCCAACACTATGGAAGCTTACATACCTCTTAGGATAAAATCCTTAGCGAAATCACTCGAAGAATCGCAAAAATCTTGAACGCTCTTCCTTTTCTCCTCCTTTCCTCTTCTTGAACTCCTTTAAAATCCCTAAGCGTATTTTAGGAATAACTAAAACTGATAATAATCAGTTTAGACTCCTAAAACCTTACTAAAAATGTTTAAATCTGATTGGGTAAGGAAAAGACCAAAATACCCCTCATATTTTTGGGTAACTTTCCTTATTTGGACAGCCCAACTTCAAATAGGGATATCTCCCCCATACAAGCTCAAAAATTAGCAAACTTAGCGGCGTTGGAAAGAGGATTCCAAGACCTTTCATGTGATATCTTATGGGTCTCATAACTCAACATGTGCTAAAAGTTATGGTCATTTGAAGTTGACCCAAAACTTTAAAAGAATTTAGGAATGACTTGAATGAACTGTCTTCTAAAACCCTAAGAGTATTTGGATTTATGGAAACTTACCCAAATCAGATTTGTCCCCAAAATATTACTAAAATTTGTTTTAAGCTGATTGGGTAAGGAAAAGACCAAAATACCCCTCATATTTTCAGGTAATTTTCCTTAATTGGAGAGCCCAAATTCAAACAGACATATCTCCCTCATACGAGCTAGAAAATTAGCAAACTCGGTGGAGTTGGAAAGAGGATTCCAAGACCTTTCATTTGATATCGTATGGGTCTCCTAACTCATCCTATGCTAAAAGTTATGGTGGTTTGAAGTTGACCCAAAACTTAAAAGAACCTAGGAATGACTTGAAGGAATTCTCTTTAGTTCTTTTTTGGAAATCAAGGTGATACATCTAGCGACCCTAAAACTTAAGAAAATTTTAAATTCCTCGGTAAAATCTTATTCACAACGAAGAATGATTCGAGTCTTAGCCCAAAAATTTTTTGGGGTGTTACATTCTCTCCCCCTTGGGATCATTTGCCTCGAATGACGGCTGGACTGGGTATGGAACGGGGTTACTCTCACTACCTCCCCTGACTCATGAACTTGCCTACTACACAGGATGGGTTGATTCGTACCAAGAGTTGGGACCTTCTATAGCACCTAAATGAAGAACGATGTTGTTGTGAACATAGTCACACTCTCTCTGAAGTTACCTTATCTGAAACAAAGGAAATATGGGCATGAAGTAAGACCAGGAATACCATGCCTCATTGGCTGAAACTCATAGCTCCCTCAAGGGTACATGACTTCTCTTACCAAGGTCTGAATCTAATGACACGCTCTTACTATATTCAAGCTTAACCCAAATCCTAAGGTTCGGGTTTTATACCTCTCTATAGGGAATCTCATCCTAAGAATATTACTCTTTACCACCACATTTAATCAACATTGGGCTCATATCAAGAACCACCTAATGTTTAACAACACAACATTCAAGCTTAGTATTCTAACAACTCCATGGACTCCTACTAACTAGCTCCCTTAGAAGTTTTTATTCCCTTATCATCCCTGCCATACCAACTAGAATTTCCCGCATTACTACTCGGGACCAACTAAGGGCTCTCATTTAACCATTTCTCATAGTAAAACCTCGTCCTCCTCTTCCTCCTCATTTATTACCTTAGGTGGAATTATCACACCATCATTATCACGATCATGGGTCTCCTAACTCATCCTGTGCTAAAAGTTATGGTCGTTTGAAGTTGACCCAAAACTTAAAAGAACCTAGTAATGACTTGAAGGAATTCTCTTTAGTTCTTTTTTGGAACTCAACGTGCTACATCTAGTGACCCTAAAACTTAAGAAAATTATAAATTCCTCAGTAAAATCTTACTCACAATGAAGAATGGTTCGAGTCTTAGCCCAAAAATTTTCGGGGGTGTTACTAGAAGAACCAAGAGCGTGATGAGAACAAGGCTAAAATAATGACCCAACTTGATTTATTGTCAAAGCATGTCATGGGGGGTGGATTCAAGTGGGTAAATGTGGTTGGTATTAGTAGTGGGTTGAGCCTGGAGGATGCTAAATTTAAAGCCAAGTATGAAGAGGAAGTTCAATTCCTAGGCAATTAAATAGGGGGTTCTCGCCCAAGCTACCCAAAGTCGGGTGGGAATCAAGGTTGGAACAAAGATCGAGATAATAGTTGAAGAGACCGTGAATGGGATTGGTGTGATAGACACACAAACTGGAGAGAGCATAAAGGTGAGAAAGATATAAATAGGCTTCCTCATGATCGACCTAAACCAAATGAACAAACAGATCTGGAAAACTTTCGGACCGAGGATATGTTGGTAAGGATCTTCAATAAAGTTGAAGGGTCTGACAAGGTGTTAAAAGAATTGAAGACTGATTTCCTTAACTTGACTCAAATTGTAACTTCTAATTTAGTGTATATTAAGCAACTTGAGACCCAGATGTGCCAAATTTCAACTCATTCGAACCCGACGCCAAGAGGAATTGTTTCTAGCAACATTATCGCCAACCCAAAGAGTGATGTTTGAAAACATGACCATGTCGTGCCACGACATTAAATAAGGTGCTTCTGTTGAATATTGTTGGTGGGAGACGACGGACACTATCGATTTCTCACAACTTGAATTTTATTATATCAAAGTAAGGACCCGCTTCGGTCTTACAATCTTGATCACACTGTTTCTTGCTTCAGCAACACTCTTTACTTGAGCACACACTTGTTTGCTCTCTTGATTTCTTACTTACTTTGTTTGTTACTTACTTAGTTTCTTGCTTGGTTTGTTACTTAGTTTAGTTACAACTCAAATGGACCACCTCTATTTATAGGAGGTGATGGAAGAATCTAGAGAGATACATACTACTCTCTTCTAGAATATTCCTAGCTATCTTTTTCTAGAACTACCTTTCTAGAACATTTCTAGACTATTCTCTCTAGAATACTCATTCTAGAGATCTTCCTTCAATTCTCTATAACTCCGGAATATTCTAGATTTTTCTTGACTTATCTTAAGTAAATAATTAAGTTGGTGATGAATTCTTAACACTCCCCGTCAACACCAACTTAATTTTTCCTTTGCGTCCGTTGTGAGCGATTATTGCTCTGCAAGCATCATGACGTCCATGCCCTTTGAGGATCTCCTCCTTCATCGGATTATTCTGATCCCTACTCTTTGAAGCTTCTTCAAAGGTAGTAGCATCTTTATTGTTAATCATATCTGCTCATGTTGCATCTATATACTTGGCATTTGAGCATTTCAATCGTTTCTTCCTTCTTAGTTGAGGTTGCAGAGCTTCTTGGACTCTTTCTTGCAACAGTTCTGGAGTTTCATGTACTCTTGTTTTCCATGAATTCTTAATTTCTCCTTTTGAAAATATCTCCTATGTATGTGAGTTATATTTTTCACATACCTTTTGTTCCTGTTCAGCCTCACTTCTTTATCCTTCTTCTTCAAGTTTATATTGTAGCTCTTGCTCCAATTTCCTTGAATCTGGCAAGGAGACTTCATTGTACCACCATGTTGGTGCTTCATCAAGTACCACATAAGTTGTCTCGGTTGGCATGACGTATATTGATTCTAACCTTCTCCCTTCCATTATTGGTGTGCTTGTAACTTTTATGTTTCGATCTACTTTAACGTCATTGGCCCAAACAAGACATAGTTACCAGAATCTGTTAGTTATGATACAGGTGATAAGTTTTTCTTCATACCTGGAAAATGGTAGACATTTTGAAGTTCCACTTTTCTTGAACTGTGATGAGGCATGAACACCATCTTGTCAATATGAGTTATTGATATTTTTGAATTATTTGCAGTCACCACTACTCGACCGCCTTTATATTTGCTCATGTTAATGAGATTTTTCTCATCACCGTTCATGTGATTGGAACATTTTGAATCAACGATCCAATCATGTTCATAATCGACCAATTTCTCACTTACAGTTGCAAGTGCAATCTCCTCTTCTTTGTTAGAGTGACAGGTGACCAGCTCCTCTTGTTGATTAGTTTCTTCAACTGCATAAGAGGTCTCAAAATCCCAAGCTTCTTCTTCATCTTTCTTTTTTTGAGTAGAAGTAGCTACATTACCTTCAGCTTTCTTGTACCAGCAGTCTCTGGCATAGTGTCCTTTCTTTCCACAATTGTAGCACTTCTCCATTTGCCGGTTGTTGAAGCCTTTCACCTGCTTGTTTTGTCGTTGAGTTCTTTGATGTTGATTCTTTAGGTCTCCCCCTGGCCATGAGCTTCTCTCCGCTTCTCTTTTTTGATAGTCTTGCCGTTTGCTGAAGAGCGCCTTATCTTCGTCTTTTATAGTGAGACTTGATAATAGTTTCTCCAAATCTTCTTCATTTGCCAACAGATTTTCCAACTCAGATAAAGTCGGTTCTGTGGCCCACCCCTGCGTGGCTATAATTATGCCTTTGTTCTCCGGCCTTAGACCATGAACAATGATTCTTCTTGTTCTTGTCTCCGTGATAGCATTCTCAGGATCTAATTTTGATACTTCATCAGATAATGATTTTACCTTTGAGAAGTATTGGCTGATCATCATATTCCGTTGAGAGATCGTTAAAAGCTCATTTTCAAGTATTTGTAATCTCACATCATTCTTCTTTGTAAAAATTGTTGCCAAGGTGTCCCAAGATTCTTTGGGTGTCTTGGCATTCTTAATTCGTTGCAAGAACTCATCCTCAATTGTTACAGTGAGAACAAACATGGCCTTTCCAGCTTTGACCTTCCACCTTTTTGTTGCTTCAGCATCGGTTAGTGGTGTGATGTCTGATCCACCGATGATATCCCACAATTCCTGGTCGAGAAAGTAATATTGCATTCTCATGCTCCATGATCTGTAGTTGCTTGCGCTGAGCTTCTCAATGCTATTGGGAGTACCTACAAAATCCGCCATTGATTAGTGCCTCGCGATTTGTAGTCTCCAGCAGTAGCTTGTAGGATCTCCTTTCCTTTGAGTTGCTAACTTTCTTTATCCACCACGCTCTGATACCACTTGTTGGATATTGTTTGGAGACGGGAGACGACGGGCACTATCGATTTCTCACAACTTGAATTTTATTATATCAAAGTAAGGACCCGCTCTGGGCTTACAATCTTGATCACACTTGTTGCTTACTTCAGCAACACTCTTTACTTGAGCACACACTTGTTTGCTCTCTTGCTTTCTTACTTACTTGCTTACTTACTTTGTTTCTTGCTTGGTTTGTTACTTATTTTAGTTACAACTCAAATGGACCACCTCTATTTATAGGAGGTGATGGAAGAATCTAGAAAGATACATACTACTCTCTTATAGAATATTCCTAGCTATCTTTTTCTAGAACTACCTTTCTAGAACATTTCTAGACTATTCTCTCTAGAATAATCATTCTAGAGATCTTCCTTCAATTCTCTATAACTCCGAAATATTCTAGATTTTTCTTGACTTATCTTAAGTAAATAATTAAGTTGGTGATGAATTCTTAACAGCTTCTTGGTAGGCAACCCAAGTTTTTAGTGTTTTTCAATAAAGTGGGTTGAAATGTTCAGGAAGAAGTAAAGTTCCAAAGACCATGCAAAGTTGGCGATACATAGACCCACAAGGTGATTCGCTGAATGCGTTTGGCGTGGAAGATCCAGCTCGCCAAGTGAATTACATAGAAACTTAGAAATGGTTCTGTCATTTTAGGCGAGCTCCTGAACATTCGGTGATTCACCCAAATGGTAAGGTGAGTTGGATCGAGCTCACCAACTTAAGATTCAAGGTTTATATTGCGTAAAGGCTAAATGGGAAAGCTAGCTCAATCGGCAACTCGCCGAACAGCTTCGGTGAAGTTAGTCGCTCGCCGACTAGGACCTCAGCGGGAAAACAAAAGGTCTTTATGCCTAAAATGTCTTTTTTCTTTTATAATTTCTCATTCTTTCTTCTTCCTAACTATTCAATACATATTGTCAATTAGTTATTTTACATTTCTACTCTCGTTGAGCTCTTGTGGATAGCATATTTATGGGAAAACAAGCCCTAAACCCTTGTTCCTCTTTGTTTGCTCAATACTTTTGCTAATAGAGGTTGGTTTTCGACACCTCTCATATTTTGTGATCGATGAGTTTGCTAGTTGTGATTTGGTTATTGATAGTGATTTACTTGGTACTTAATCATATTGGGTATGTGAGTTAATGTAATTGATGAGTTTGCTAGTAAGTGTCACATGTACACAAATGCTACGTGGCATCTATATGTCAATTTTACCCTTGTCAGTCAGGTGTGTTGTGTCAATAGCCCTTTCATGTACGTACAGTTATTTCAGTTGAAGGCATGTTTGTAAGAAACATTTTTCTTAATTTACAGGATGTCAATTGTCAATCATTATGATATAGTATATGTAAGGTTTATGTGTTCATATAGGGTTATCGGCCTCACCAAGTGTTGGCGTGTGACATTATTTCAAAAATGTTAAATTGGAACTTTGTTTGGAAATGGCAGCATATGCATTTCATGTTTAGTTCTTATTCCGAAATGTGCAACATATTTCATTTAATTTGACCAATAAACCATCTTCAAGTTTAATTTAAAATATCTAAGACAATCATTCAGTAAAACAAACAGTGAAAATTTTATAATTGACATATATAAGACTAATAATTATAAGTTATGACATTATTATTTATCTTTCAAGTTATAACAATAAAAAATTACATGTTTTAACATTTTAGTAAAATAAAAAATGATTTAAAATAACAGTAAAAATTAATTATTGTTAAAAATAAATAAGGTAAAAATGGATATATTAGTAGTAAATAATTTGAAAAAATTAATGATAATTAATAGGAGGCATATAAATAGGAGATTCATCAAAAAAAAAAATTGTTTTCCTTGTTTATCTCAAAACAGTTAAAATTCGTTCAAACATATTTCTTTTCTTTTGTTCGAAGGTTTCTCTCTCTTCTCAATATTTTCTCCGTAAGTTGTCACTCTCATCTAATTCATATTCATTTTTATTCAATAATATTTATTTTCTTGTAATGGACGGCTTTTTATTAGTATTAATAAAGCATGGTGGTAGATGGGATCGTTCAGGTTAGTGTTCTTTGCGAGATTTTATTTGTATTGAAATACAAATCAAACGTAAAAAAAAAAAATATGAACAGTGATACTGAAAAAAAAATATTCAGATTTTGTTTGTGTATAATAGTTTTAATTATGGCGTTTTTTGTATGAATATTCATTTTTTGAAATTACATAAAATTTGTTTGAAATTGGTATAGATTTTGGTTTGAACATTTATTTTTTTTGTATGTTTCTGGTTAAAAAAAATTACATGAAATTTATTTGAATTTGGTATACTGGTTATACCATGTTGGTATGATTTTAGAATTATATTTGAATGAATTTCGTATACTATTTATCTAATAAATGACAGTTAATAGTTAGAAGTGGTATTATTTTGATATTATAGTGGCATGATTCTGCTGTGAAAAAGTGACGACTTATGGCATGAAATAAGTATAATTTTGACATGAAATAGGTACGAAAAGTGTGCATAATAATTGTATGAAATTTGTATACTGATTTCAGATTCTTTGTTGTGTATAATAATTTTAATTATGGCATTTTTTTTTAAAATGTATAATGTTATATTTTGTATGAACATTGAATTTGTTAATTATTTGTCTGGCCCATTTTTAATTTTTTGGTATGTTTCTGGTTAAAAAATATATATAATTTTTTTTTGGAATTTGTATACTACTAATACCAGACATGTATGACAATCGATAATATTTTTTGGTACGATTTATGGTTTGATTGGATTTAATTTTTTTTGGCATTATATTGTAATGAATTTTGGGAATAATAATGTAATGAATTTGGTATACTGTTTATTTAAGAAATGACAATATTAGTTGGAATTATTTTGGTATTCTAGTGGCATGATCCTGGTATGAATAATTGATAACGTTTGGCATGAAATAGGTATGAAATGTGTGAATAAGAATTGTATGAAATTTGTATACTGATATAACATATGTGTTTTTACTTTTGTATCCTATAATAACATATGAAATTGTTTTAAAATAACATATGTATTTCTACTTTTGTATGAATTTTGTATGTATAAAAATGGTATGAAATTTGTATACTGATATAACATATGTATAAAAGTTATTTGTACTTTTGTATGATGTAATACTGACACAATAATTTATGATGGAACAGGAAAATATGCAATTCAAAAAGTGTCGGAGCATAAATTATTGTCGCCTGGTTAAAAAAAAACTGTATGGAGACCACAACTTGAACGCTGTAAATGGTTTGCTGATGTGAAATTCAAGAGGTCTAAGATTACGTGCAGTACATGTTGTCGGAAGGCACACAACAGGAAGACATGTTCAAATTACCCTTATGAAAAAAAGACATAATTTATTTTTATTTTGATTTGGTTGTTTTATTGTGACAAACTCATGTTTTGATTTATTCTGTCTTTTAAGCTAATGAACTATAATTTCAAAATATTTATCATGTGTGCTAGTTAATCATTTGTGTATTCAGTGTTTTTCAAATGTATACTCAAAAACTAGGTAATGCTGGTATGCGATTGATATCGACTGGAAAAATTAAGTCAAATCTTAGTATGAAATGGGTATCCAACTGACGTCCCAATGGTAAAATTAAAAAAAATAACATGTAATTGAGATTTCAACTGAAATAGTCAACCTAAAACTAGTTAATATTGGATCCAATTTGTATAAATTTGGTATCGAATTGATATCCCATTGGAAAATTAAAAAACCAACATGTAGTTGAGATTTCAACCAAATTAGACAACTTAAACAAGTTAATGTTGTATTCAATTGGTATCCAATAGATATCCTACTTGAAAATGAAAAAATAAAATAAAATGTAACTGATATCTCAACCAAATTAGACAATCTAAAACAAGTTAATGTTGTATCCAATTTATATACACTTGGTATCCAACTTGAAATTTTAGAACAAAGACAAAAAATAAAAATATTTGAAATTGGTATCCAACTGGTATAAATCTGAGAAGAATAAATCTGACAATGTGAAACAATGCATATTATATATTGTTGTCAAAAACTGTAGCAAAAGAAATATACACCACCCAAAAATTAAAAACATGTAATTAAAAGTCTAAACTGCAATAATTAATACAAGTTCTATATTTTCCTCTCTCTTCAATTTATATTCCGTATTTAAGTGTGATTTTTTTACCATATTTAGGCTAAAATTTAGGAACTCCTTATTAAAGATTTTATGATCTCATATTAATTATAAATATATATATATATAACAACAAATTTCAGAATTAAATATACTTATTTCACCCACAAAAAAGTATTTTAGATATAGAAAAACACACCAAAAACGAATTCAAAATTTCAGTAAAACGGTTTTTTTCTCAAAAAATCAAGTTTCAGATTAAATAAAATAAAAAACAAAATCAAAATTTCAAAATATAGAATTCTTAGTTTTTTTTAAATCAGATTAAAAAAATAAAAAACAATATCAAAATTTAAAATTAAAAAAACATCAAGAAAAGCAAAAAAGATAGATTAAAGAGAGAGAAAAATACATGTTAAAACATACGGCAATAAATTTATTTATTTTTTAAAATTAAAGGCCCCAATAGGCATTGATAAATAAAAAGTATTTGAATAGTAATCAATATATATCTTGGGAATAATAAAATAATCAAAATAATAATCAACTAATTAGGAGAAAATCAAGGGAAAGATTTATCTTATCAATTATAAATTACTGCATATATGGAAAAGATATTTTGAGAGTAACGTGAGGGTGGGGTGTGGGTTGACATGTGATAAGTTAAAAAATTTGTTAAAAGGTATAATTGATAATTACAAATTGATTCTCTCTCATTAATATTATTTCTCTCACCGATTAATTATATATCATTATATAATGTATATTAGTTAATAATATATAATTAATTAATTAATTAAAACTAATTTGTTAACACTTGTAATTAAAATGTTATAAGTAGTAATATAAAAAAAAGTAGATCTAAAAGTTGTAATATTAACCCTTAAATAGATGTGGTGTGATTTTTCCAAACAAATATGCTTCTCTATCATGACAAGAGCTAGTAGATTGAACCACCAGAATGACATGATTTCGAGACATTTACATGGATTAACAGTATCGGCTCTTTGTCGTAAAAGTCTCTGTAACCCTTTGGACATGTTGTACATCACTCAAACTCCTTGACTAAGTTATAATACATTAAACATCATCAAAACTCAAATTGTTTATAGCTTTGACCAGTGATGCAGCAAAATCTTTGAAGCTAACCTGCTCCCTTGAGAAAATTTGAGATGGTCCAACTGCAAGATCTGCAACTAATCCCATATTGTCCTCTTCACTTAGAAGGTTCTATCTAATCTAGTGCATAGGCATTGCTAAATTTGCTGTGTGAAATAAAAGATACCAAGCCATCTCTAGTGTCCAATCAGGAACTTAGTAGGCCAAAGAATCGACCCAAACCTTTGTGTCGGTCAACTGCAAGAATTCATGCCACAGCATCAGCCTGTCTTCTGGTTAATCGAGCATACAAGCCATCATTGAGGAGAAGCTCTTTGTGGCTACCCATCTGAATGTAGCAAAAGTAAGATCAGAAGTTGATCATCCAAGTCAGAGATTACTAGATTGATTAAAGCCAGAAGACATACTACATGACCGAAACTTAATTAAGCATTAGGCAGCTCTATTTTTTATAAGATTAAGGTAGATATGAATAAGAATGTGAACCTCCAGGTTGCAAGGTTTCACGCTTCAGTTTCAACTTGTTAGATACTAAATGGACAACTATAGACTAATAGCCCTTTTGTTTACAAGTACACAAATTTGGCGTCGTAAAAAAATACAGAGTAGACCACTCCCATGATGGTAAATGCACTGGTCTTATTGGTTGCTTAATGTGATGCTGCTATGTTAGAACTGCACAGGTTGAATCAGAGAGCATAGAACGGTCGTAACAAAAAAGGAGACTGAATGACGTTGTGATTATTAGCTGCTCTCCCTATGATATGTTTAAAAGCCATAATATCTACCTCAACAACTTTTCCGCTTTCCATCACAACTATTCTGTCAGCAGCTTGTATTGTCGAAAGCCTGTAGATAGCAGTTTACCAGTGTTACAAGCTAGTACTCGGTTCTGCTGAAAAGAACAAAGACAACTCACCGGTGTGCAATCACAATGACAGTTCTCTTTGAGTTCAGTTCTCTTCTGACAGCACGAAGCACACCCTATGGGGATTGAAAATGCATATTTAGTATGCAATTCAACAATCTCTATCAGTTAAACGACTTTTAGAAGATCTACCTTAATGTTGTGTTCACTCTCTGCATCTAGAGCACTAGTGGCTTCATCAAGTACTAAAATATCTGGATCCCTAAGAATGGCTCTAGCAATTGCGATTCGCTGCTTCTGGCCTCCACTGAGCAAATCATTATCAACAATTGTGTGGTAGCCATTGGGTAGAGATGAAATGAAATCATGGGCAGCGGCCTCCTTGGCAGCCCATTCCACATCTTGTTGATTGACAGCTCTACTACAGCCATATCTTATGTTTGAGCTGATATCCATGCGGAAAAGTCTAGGTTCCTGTTCAAAATATCTTAGTAACATGATATTATAAAGCCATACAAAACTCAAATTAGGATAATAGTATATGAGGCTAACCTGTCCCACATATCCAATTCTTTCCCTCAACCACTTGATGTTCAAATCTCTAATCGGGTAGCCATCAATAGATATCTTCAAATCCGAAACAAGTAGTTAGGAAAAGAAGTTCTTTTTATTTGAGAAAGCAAGGTGGAACAAAAGGTCACTGCTTTTCTCAAGGCTTCTTAATAGTATGATCTAAGCATCTGCAAATTCCTCAAGAAGGGTCAATTTTATATATTCATAAGAAGGGAAGCTCAATGCACGAAGCATCATGAGTTCACACAGGGTACTGGGAAGAGTGTAATAAGGCAGCCTACCCTGACACAAGCATCAATGGCACTCCACTACTCAAACGGTCAAACCCATGACCTAAGACAACTTTACCATTGAGCTCCCTTTTGTTTTATATTTTCATAATTCAACAATATATTATTATATCAAACATGACAAGAATTACCTGCCCACTTATTGGCTCATACAGCCGGAGGAGAAGGTTCACCAGAGTGCTTTTTCCACTGCCACTTAGGCCAACCTAAACAACAGATGACATTCACTTCTCAGTCATGTTTCAAATTAATGAATAGAGAAATAAAAATATACACAAATCTATACCCCTAAAAAATAGTTGGGAGAATATACACAAATCTATTTAATTCTGACGGCGCAAATGTATATTCGTTCTATTCTAATCCTATCCTTTACTTGTTTTTATTTGGTTCTGCGTATTCGATTGTGATCATATGGAGGAGCACTTTAGAGAGTAAGGGGTTTTAGGATAAGTAGAGCAGTACAAGTACATGCAGTACAAGTTTAGACATCATGGGAAGAGCGAAACTGAGGCAAGACAAGACAAGATTGCGGTGCTAAAATGAAAATGAATTTAGATATCTAGACTCGTTTCAGAAGAATGGAATGATAGATGAAGATGTTAATGTAGAATTAAAACAAGATGTTTCAAACGGAGAAGTGATCTTGTAGTGTCATGTATTAGAATGGTGCCTATCAAAGTGAAAGGTATGTTCTACAGAACAATTATAAGACCAACAATGTTATATGGTAGTTAATGTTGGACCATTAAAAAAAATTCAGTTTCAAAAACTGTTGGGCTGTTAAAGTCAAATATATCTTAAAGTTACCAGTTTTAAAAAAAGTCCAATATATCCATGAGATGAGTGTTGACTAAGATCGATGTGTAGAGTCATATAGGATTAGATAAAATTAAAAATGATCATCTTCACTGGAATGTTCAAGTAGTACAGATTGACGATAAAACGAGAGAAGGTTGTTTAAGATTGTATGGTCATATCTTGTGTTGGCCTACAACTGCACTAGTCTATATGTATGGTAAGTTAAGGTGTTAAGAAAAGATGAAGTAGACCTATAATTACATGGAAGCAAGTTGTCTTCAAAGACCTACAATTTCTTGGAATCAATAAAGACTTAGCTAAAGATAAGGCAAAATGGAAGAAAAATATTGTAGGAGTGATATCTACTAGTTGGAAAATAGGTTTTAAAGCATGTTTGACCAAGCTTCCGAAATTTGTTTATTTTGAAAAGTTTTTTTGTTCAAAGTGCTTTTAAAAAAAGTACTTTGGAAGAGTAGCAGTTTATGTTTGGCTACTCAATTGGGAAAGTACTTTTGGCAATATTAGAGCAGCAATTTGTGCTTAGCCCATGTTCCAAAAGTGCTTATGGGGAAACTACTTTTTATAGATTCTGCTACTACTCAAAATCACTTATTTTTTTCCTAAAAGCTTAGTCAAACACCTCAACCTTTTAAAATAAGTTGTTTTTGAAAAAAAACACTTTTGACTTTCCAGAAGCTTGTTTGGTCAAACAGGCTATTAGTTTGGTTAGTACGTTGATCTTGAACCTATTTCTTTTCTATGAGTATTTTGAACTTATCATAGATTTAAATGTCAGTAAAAATATGGAGATTTTTTAATATATTATTATTATTATCATTTATATATATTTTATTTACTTTTAGTTTTAATTATATTTGGTATGATGATGATATGAGTTGAATTTAAATGGAAAAAGACATGATCAATGAGGATTCATAGAGCCGACCTCAACTTGTTTGAGATTAAGGTGTAATTGTTGATGTTATTGTCGCCGAGGAAAGAAAATAAGAAATTTTTAGGGAGAAGAATTTGGCCCTGACTGATAAACTAACAAAAGGAAAACGAAATGCAACTCATCCGAATAAGACCAATTGGCATAGGCCATAGGTGGAGTTTACTAGCACATAGGTAGTCTAAGTTCCTAAAAAAGGGAGTCTCTGACTTCCACTTAGCTATTCTCTGAGCTTGCTTTCCAGTCTATCTTCAAAAGTAGAGAAGGTTTTGTTGATGTAGGATAAACAAATTCATATGATGCATGCTTGAACTCGTTCCCAGACAAGTGATTTGGACTAAGTAACCTCGAAGTTACTCTACAAACCGCAACCATTTTGTGCCACACCCTTGTGGCCATAATAGATAAATTACCTGCTTCTCGAGAAATTATAAAGGAACAATTTAATCATGAGGATCATAGAGGGAAGCAATTCCACAATTCCAAAGGAAGGGGTAAAATGATAATACCTCTGTCCCTTTTTATGTGAAGGTGTTAGAGGAGACACAAAGTTTAAGAAAGAAAGGCTTTTGAAACTTGTAGCCTTAAGCATGTCGTAGTTTTTTGTGGCAATTCTCATTAAAAGCGTAAATTGAGAAGTTTAAAGCTAAATTATTTTTAAATATAGAGTTGTCTTTTTTTGGAGCAGATTAGAACAGAAAGTGTCACATAAGATGGGACAACGAGATTATGTCATTTGATCTTAGAAGTTGCATGCATAAATATGGAATCTAGCAGCTAGAATAAAATTCGGATATTCAGATTGGCAGCCCGAAATTAAAGAACTCACAAGTGCTACTACTTCACCGGGATGCACCACGAAATTAATATGTTGAAGTACCGGCACCTGTTCAGTAGGAAAAGTGTAAGCTTTTCTAGTTGTAGCCTCGAAATTCTGTATTCTAGAATAACTAAAAAGTATATACATGAAATCAACGAGAAAATGAAACTATAGAGAAGTTGTTCACAATCAAAATATCAACAGCTTCATACTCCAAATCTTCAAGTGACCAAAGTATAGTCTGAGACAAGGAAATTGTGCATACAATTCTTAGACAAGGTAGGCAGTGGCAACATAACTACCATATCTATGCACTGTAATTATTTAAGTTCATGTGTGCATTCATGATGACAACCTATATAAGAACTGCTGGATGCAAAATCAACTTCAACAGGCTACAAGAGATGCTTTACAAGAAAGAAATGAATAAAGGAATGGGAACTCTAATTTTAACCAAAAACATGCAATTTATGGGTAGTCAGACATTTCCAATACCAGTAAGCATGAAGTGACCAGCAGTGTAAGCCTTACATAGGCATCACTAATCTCTGAGAAAAAATGATGATGCCACTTCCTTTCGGGTAAATTGGTTTTTTGTGGTCCTTAACAAATTTGTTTTAGTTTTACGTCCTATTTACCAGAGATCTTTCCTTTTACACATAAGAGATTTGAAAAAGGTCATTTTCTCCCATTCAATTTTGTAAATGGCCATAGGAGACATGTTGGTTTTTAAACAAAGGAATTAGGGAAATAATGAAGGAAAATACTGCAATGTTGTCAAAGGAAATTATTGAATTAATAATTCAGACACACACATTTATAGCTTTAATTTCTAACTAAAACATAGAAAAATATGCTACTAACTTATCTACAAATATCAAATAACAAAGAAAGAGGAAACTAACTCCTAAATTCAAGCCACATAGGACACTAATAAAAGTAACTTAAAATCCTAGAAGCTGGTTGCTGATAAACTGAATTTCTGCAAAAAATAATCTTTTAGAGATAATGCAGCTAGTTGTTTTATTTCTGCAATATCTTGAGACATATTTTCAACACTCCTCCTTGGATCCTGAATTATAGATTTGAGTCTTGGCTGGAACTGACCTTGTGAATAAATTTGTCAGTTTATCTTTGGTCTAGTAGCTAGCTTTGATCCATGTATCCAAGTTGCAGCACTTGAATATCAACAAATTCTGGCTTCTGTACATCTTCTTTAGGATAAAATGAAAAGTTTCTACCTCTCCTTTCAACTCATAAAATCTCCAGCTTAGTGGAATTAAAGATTCAACAATACTTGTCTCAGATAAGAATTTAAATCCTTTTTCCATCCACTAGCCAACACTCAAAAGATTTTTATCACTAGCAGGCACGTAAAAGACATCTGAAATTATTTTTGTACATTAACTTGGTTTAATTGCAACAGTCCCTTTTTCTGTTGAAGGAATATAGCCACCATTTCCAATTCTGACTTTCTTATTTCCATAGACATGAACTCTTTAAAAAGATTTATGCCATATGTCATGTGGTTTGTAAAACCACTTTCAATCAATCAAAAATTAGACTTCTTGGTTGAAAAACATGTTGCCACAAATAAGTGGTCATCTTTTTCTTGCTCATTGGTGATTTGGACATCTGCTTCATACTTTTGAGATTTGTTTTTGCAAATCACAGCTTTATGACCAAGCAGGTTGCAGCTTTTTCATTATGCATCTGGCCTCTTCAAACAATTAAATGGAGGATTACCTTTTTGCCACAGTGCTAACAAGGTGGGTAAATTTTTCCTTGCATTATTACCTTTGCTTTGAGTCTTGTGGTTGGCCTCCAAGGCTCCTTCAACAATACCACCTTGCCTAATAAGTTCCCTTTGCTCTTGTGCCTACAATGTATTTAGCAATTCTTAAGGTAATCCTGGACAGATCTTTTGTGATTTTCAAGGTAGTTATGGATATTTTGAATCTTTCAAGCACTGTAACAAGAATTTTTTCAACAATTCTTGAATCTTTAAATTTTGTGTCAAGCAATGTTACCTTGTTAACAATGCCGAGAAGTCGGTTTGAGTACTCTTTAACGGTTTCAGATTCCTTCATCTTTTGCAACTCAAATTCCCTTATTAAATTCAACACCTTCATGCCTATTATTCTTTCATCTCCTGTGTATTCTTTCTTCAAATAATCCCAAAAAATATTTGTTGATTTGAGAGTCATAACTCTTCTACAAACTGTTGCAGACACCCCAGGCAAACAGAGTTGCTTTCTCCTTTGATTTTCTAATTTTCTTTTCCTTTTGGCTTTTGATCCGGGCCACCGTGAGATTATTGGGCAACGGAAGAACATCATAATCCTCTTTCACGGCCTTCCACAGAGCTAAGACCTCAAGATAAGTCTTCATTCTTACTGCCCAGAGTTGGTAATTCTCCCCATCAAAGACAGGAGGAGCTATTTGGGAAAAACTATTTTTGGAATCCATCTCACTCACAGGTCCCTCAAGAAAATGGCTCTATAAAGTATTGCAATGTTGTCAAAGGGAATTATTTTATTAACAACTCAGAGACATACATTTATAGCTTTAATTTCTAACTACAACATAAAAAACTATGCTACTAACATATCGGCAAATTTCAAATAACAAAGGAAGAGGAAACTAACTCCTAAATTCAAGCCACATAGGACTCTAATAAAAATAATTTAAAATCCTAAAACGTTAGTTACTGATAAATTGAATTTCGGCAAAAGAAATCTTTTAGAGATAATGCAGCTTAGCTGTTTTATTTCTGCAATATCATGGGACACATTTTCAACAAGACCATTTCCCTCTTACTTGAGGCAAAGACAGAGAACATGAATATTTTAATCTTTTATCAGATAAAAAAGTTCTACTAATACACAGATGAAAATAAGAAAAGGTTTTAAGTGTTAAGAGTGTGTTCGAGTTTCGTCAAGAGGAATAGTTGTTCTCGGATAAAGAGCCACATGCTGAGAGATCAAAAAGATTAGTATACCTTAACTCTTGAAGGATAGTAGAAACTAATATTCACAAATTCAATGCGTCCTGCTAATCCTTCCAACTTGGCTCCTACAACAATCCACAAAGCAGGATGAAAATATGCAGCATTTGGGAAACATTCTTTTCAGAGTATGTGTTGCACAAATGGAGCTATTTCAGTTTATATAAGTTAACTTCATGCTGCACTTGAAAGGCAATTTACACTTCCGATCAAAAGTTTTTATTTAGGTATGTTAAACTGTCGGCAATAAGGTTTGGATGAAACTTTGCATCAAAGAGCAACTAATGTCCTTTATCGGCAGAAGTAAAGTGATTGTACACTCTATCCATCTATAGTTGAGAGCACTTGTTTTTATGAACCCCTAAACAATCTGTACCTCTATACCAAACCACTGCTTCCCCCTTCACCTCCATGATATACACATCGTCACCTTTGAAAAACATCTTCCATAAAAGTCATGTCTTAGAAAAAATGGACAAATTTCATAAAGCTTCTCTAAGAAACTTAAGCCTACAGAGGGAATTTATGGTATTTGTTAGGACTTATCCCTCAAAAGTATTCTATTTGCAGCATTGGAAAACAATTTCCTATAACTGAAATACTGAAGCATAAAATCATACTTTCAACATGAATGGACCCTCTGGAGAAAGCCAAAGGATGAATGCACTCCTACATTGGTGAGTCTATTTTGTGCCTAGTTTCAGTTTACATATACTTTGGGCATTAGAAGATTCAGATTGCCTGAGGGATATGCAGTGTACTAAAAGTACTGTTAAAACCAATTAATAGCTAAAAATTTACAACTGAGACAATGTAGCCAACAGATTATAAGCAACCAAAGGAGTAAAAAGGGAAAGCATAACAAATGAAGAACAAGCATTGGAAATTCCAATCCAAATGTGCAAAAAAGTGACATTTTAAAATAATTGTACTTCAAAAAATCAATGTGAAATTCCACATCGTAGTTTGTCTTTTGAACCATCTCAAGATAATATCCCTTTCACAGAACAGAATCAGTTATTAATTTCTTTTTAATGCTATATCAACTGAAATGTTCTATTCTCATCACATTTTAAATGTTTAAACATACAGGACTCCAAAATCTAAACAACAAAATACAAAAAGGTTTATACATTTATTTCTTGCTACCATTACAGAATGTATTTTTAAACTTATTGGGTGAATATGTCCTGTCCTGTCCCACCAAGATACTCAATATAAATACAGGATGTACGTAAGTGAAACAAGAAGCTAGTTTGGAAAATACTTTTACCTTCGTCAATGAATTTACCACTAGAACCGAGATCCATTAATTGAAAAACCTTCTCACTTGCCCCAATAGATTGCATCAATGACGAAAAATTGTCCCCTACCCACCATGTAGAATAAATCAACCATTCACTGTATAATACGAATTTGGTAAGTTGTTCTGCTGTAATATGACCAGCCAGGATAGATATTCCTCCTACCAGCACAGCAATAACCTAAAAAATTCAAAGCATGGAATTGGAGTTCACTTTAAACAATTAACTGGAAAACCTTATTTTCTATTTCAAACAAGTAGAATCTGCAGATGATGATAATGAGTAAGTCTCTAATTGAAAATTAGAAGCATCTATCATCTATCGAAAACCATTCAAATGAAATTGTTTTTGTTAGAATCCTGTGAATATTTTTGAAGGCAGAATACATAGATAGACATCTTAACTTGGAATCTTGGACTCTACTTGCAGTTGAACACCCCAACTTTCATTGTGACCATCTACACACTTCAACTTAACAGAGGTGCATCCCATGGACATTTAAGCGCGTGAAAGCCCTAAAAAGAAATTGTTTTATTTTTTTCATGTGGACCTCACTTTCTTCTTCCCCATTAAACAAATAACCACCACCACCCTCACGCCACCACCCCAACAAGGACAACACTAAACTCACCCTTAAACCCACAATTCTAATAGCCATGGATACCATTTGAATTTCCTCCTTGGAGTAATTGTTTCAAGCTGACTAGTGGGTCCTCCTTATCGCCGGAAATCGACCAGAGAAGGCTTTGATCAGAGCCGGCAAATTCAGGCAACAAATTATCCAAATCTCCAAATCCAAGAATTAACTCTAGCGACTGAAATCTAAACGGAGCGTCAAAAGAAAACCTCAACTGGAGAACCCAACTTGAACTTGAACAGAGAATCAAAGTAGTTTGTCGAAAACCTCAAGAAAATGACGATATTAAGAAAGTATAGCCCTGAGTTCTTAGAGTAAGAATTCTCGGACGGATAACAGTTCGTTTTAGCTGAAAAATAGGCATGTCGGGAGATTGCTCGCAACCTACTCATACAAGAACATGTTTCATTGCGTATTTGGGGGGACACTATACTCATATCTTGTGATATGATTTACCGTATGACTTCTTCCACCATTTAAAATCAGATTCCACACTTTGTTTTGTTTTCTCAGCCACCCTTGTTCTTTCTTTCACCATGTGTCTTTTTGGAAGCACTTGTTTCTCCATAAGACCACTCCAGGAAACGAAAAATTGGCTCATTGTGCTCAAAAATGTGTATTTCTTGGTTTCTTAAGGGTACATAAGCGATACTGATGCTACTCACCTAACCTCCAATGATACCTTATGTTCGCCAAAGCTACTTTCTTTAACGATTACCCTACTTTACATCCTCCTCTGCTGAACATCTAGGCATTTATGAGGTTTTACCAATTCTATTTTTTGGGGATTCCGACATTGTCTTTCCTTCCACAGCTCCATCTCCACCACTTTTGACTTATCATCGTCGACCACACCCTACATCTTGCCTAGACAATTCACACCCAACACCAAATTCTTTGCTTGATGCAGACTTGTCTTCACAAAGTTCTTCCATTACCCCTTGGAAAGGTATTTGTTCTACATGTAACCCTAATCATATCTATATTTATCTGAGTTATCATTGTTTATCACTAGCTCATTATGTCTTTATATCATCTATTTCTATTCCACAGACTACAGGTGAAGTCTTTCTCGCATAGGCTGGCGACTAGCTATGATTGAGGAGATGTATGTCTTATACTTTAAGGGGTCGTTTGGTAGAGTGTATAAGAACAATGCAAAATAGGGTGCATTAGTAATGCTTGCATTAGTCTGTCTTGCATTAGTAATGCCTGCATTAATTATGCAAGCATTATTTCTTATACACTGTTTGGTTTGATGTATTAGAAATAACAAATCTTGCATCATTTCTATTAAAAAATATATGTTTACTAAAATACCCTTCGCCACTTTATTTATTTGTACACTTCCTTTGCAACAAAGTTCTTTTTCTAAAGCATCAAAAACAATTTCTTTGCTAAAACATCATTAACTCTTCTTCTTTTTTTATCAAAAATAATATTAAATAGTTGTACTATTGCGTCAAAATATTTTTGTGAAAAAGTTGGCAAATAATTTATTTTTATCAAATTTATCGTCACGATAGTAAAAATTTTGATTAAATTATAATGAAATTAGATTTTTTTTTTTAAATACTTAAGAGGCCATAAAACCTATTAAGACACCAACAAATTAAAAGACATTGAAAAGTAAATCAAAATAAAAATAAAAACTTATGACAACAAAGAAAATGAAAAGATTCTAGAGCTATGGAAAAATGCTAGGAAATGTGTTAAAAAGGCTTTGAGGGTAGTTTTGTAATTATTTAATCTAATGCAAGTGTTAAAATGCTATGTATTACTAATGCATAGAATTCCTTGGTATTAGTAATACACAACTTAATACACAATAGAGTGTATAACTAATGCATGCATTAGTTATACATGGCATGAAAAAGTGTACCAAACAAGGTACTACTAATACACACACCTAATGCATGCATTATATTTCCTAATACACTCTACCAAACGACCCCTAAGGGTACTAGGGAGCTCGTTCCTTTGCCTCCGGATAAGTCTATAGTTGGTTTTCTTTGGGTATATGCGATAAATGTTGGCTCTGATGGACAGGTTGATCACCTAAAACATGACTAGTTGATAGCATCCAAGTCGGCCTACTTGCAGGGGCGGAGCTACGTGGTAGTCAAGGGGTTCATCTGAACCCCCTTTGCGGAAAAATTACACTGTATATAAGGTTAAATCTTTATTTTAGGTATACATATTATAAAATGAACCCCCTCAACACAGACTTGAAGCTTGGTTCAGCGGTCAAGGGGGTTCAAATGATGCAAGAGGTCTCGGGTTCCATTCCCGATCACAACATTTTTTAAACTTTGATTTCCCTTTTTATTACGCATGATTATTACCCACGTGCCACAACCATCTTACAAATGGATACAAATTCTTGTGAATCGTGAAGCATTAATAAAAGTAAACTCCCTCACTTAATTTTTTAAACTACGATGTTCACTTATGGCCTAAAGCAGTCTCCTCAAGCATGGTTTAGCAATTTTAGCACTATTATTCAGGAATTTGGCATGGTTCGGAGTGAAGTTGATCATTCTATGTTTTATCGCCACTTCGCTCCAGATTTGTGTTTGTACTTGGTGGTTTACAATGATGACATAGTCGTCACAAGTAGTTATGAAGAGGGAATTACCAAATTGAAGCATCACCTCTTTGAACACTTCTTGATTATGGATCTTGGTTTACTGAGGTACTTCTTTGACGTTGCGGTTGGTCAATCCAAATCAGAAATTGCCATTTCACGGAAGTACATTCATATGACCATGAACTAGGGTCAATTTTGATTCTGCAATATTTTCCTCATTAATCACTCCAGATTAATTCATTTCCATGTAAAGAACTTTCATATGACCATGAACTAGAGCCACTTAGTGATCTTGGATGATATAGGTGACTGGTGAAAAATTGAATTCTCGGTGTGACTCGACTTGACATTGCCTTCTCAGATAAGTGTTGTAAGTCCACTTTTTAAGACACTTATTGGAAATGCAGTTATTTGCATTCTTCGATACATAAATTCTACTCTAGGGAAAGAATTAGTTAATGAAGACCGAAGACAAGATCAAATTGTTGGATTTATAGATGCAGATTAGGCAAGGTCACCCTCTAAAAGACGAACTACCTTTAGATACTGTGTTTTAGTTTAGGGGCAGTGGTTTTGAGAATGTGAAGCGACAAAGAGCGACAAGGCCCCAGGATCCACTTCGCTTAAAGCGTGAAACAAAGCACTCACTTCATCGAAGTGAAGTGAATTTTTTTAAAAAGACCAAAATAAATCTTAAAGCACATGAAAAAATAGAAAGAAGACAAATAGATAAATCAAAATTCAATTAAATAAACAGACTGCAAAAAAAAAAAAAAATAGGATGATATAAAAATCAGTTAAATTAATGAAGGTAAAGAAATAAAGAGTAGAGCGCCTAGATTAAAAAACTGGAAAAAAAAAAGAAATAGAACAATTTAAAATTTAAATTATTAAATTTACCAAGTAATAAAAAGACAAAAAAATAAACAAAATAAAAGTTGAACAAGCAACAAAGCACACAACTGAGAAAGAAGAAGAGAAGAAGAAAGAAAAAAGAATCACGACAGAAGAAGAAGTAGAAGAGGTCATCCATGGAGCTTAAAAATTAAGAGAAGCAGAAAGTTGCACCCCTAGTTGTAGTCGCAGAAGAAAGTCGTTAGAGAAATATTTTTTTTCACTTAAGAAGGCCAATTTTTTAAAATAATAAAAAAGAAGCTTATGGTTCCATGCTTCTCAAGATCCACAGGTTGCTCGCTTCCTAGGCAGAAGTGAGTGTATTCACTAAAGCTGCCTCGCCTCAGCTCTCTGAAGCGCAACAGAGGCTGCATCACATCGCTTCACACTTGAAGTGCTTAAGCACTCGCTTTCCTCAACACTGGTTGGGGGTTGGTGTTTTGGAAAAGTAAGAAATAAAATGTGGTTGCTCGATTAAGTGAAGTAGAATATTGGGATATGGCAGTGGTTACTGTGTACTCATATGGATCAAGCAACTACCGAATGAATTAAAATTCGAAGATTAAAAGAAAGGGAACTGGTGTGTGATAATAAGGCTTCACTTCACATTGCATCAAATCTAGTGTTTCACGAGAGGACCAAACACATAGAGATTGACTGTTATTTTGTCAGCGAAAAGGTACTCTCAGGAGACATGTCACAAAATTTGTGGGGTCAAATGATCAACTTGCAGATATATTCACCGAGTGATTTGTCGGTCTCAAAACAAGTTGTATATGTAGCAAGCTTGATACATATGATTTTTATGAACCAGCTTAAGGGGGCGTATTAGAATCCAAAATATTCTAGAAGAATTGTAAATATAGGAGTACAACAATAGTATACTCAGTGAGATTCCACAAGTGGTGTATGGGAAGAGTAGAGTGTATACAGCTCAAGAAAAATATTTCAAAACAGGTTTGAAAAATACAAGGTGAAAGAAGCTCGGATGGAAATACTAAGAAAGGAGAAATATTGACAACAAAATAGTAAGATAAACAAACAAAAGAACAACAGTAGTGATAAAATTGAAGAATAAGATAATAGTAAAATAATAATGATAATACAATATAAGTATAGTAGATTGCTTGATTTACTCTTATTGTAATGTTGTACTGATTTTCTTTCCTTTTTAGCGCATGTAACATAGTTATTTAAACCCAATAGCTTGAGGGAATAATCAAGTCATATTCTCTCTTATTTCTCTTCCTTTTCACAGCATTCAGAACTTAGCACCCTGATAATTGAAATGTTTTTATGACAAAAAGTTCTTCATTTATTAACTCAAGGGAAAAAAAAAGATGGAAGGTACGAAGGGTGAATAAAGATACTCCAGTGCTAAACAATGGAAAGAGTTTGACCTGAGTTGAGTGATAGAGTGTGTTGAAGCTAAAGTTCCAATATCCATAAGCAGCACTTTGACGCAAGGTTATATCAGCTAATTTCCCCATCCACCGTGCATACCTGTTCTAGAAATGGTTATTTTCGAGTTCTTGTAAATACTGAGAAACTGCATGTAATTGTATTTTGCATATGTTCATATGTTTACTCCTGACAGTATTAAACAAACACAAAAGGAAAAGATCCCTTCTTCGAGTAGTTACCTTTGCAGTTCTTGTTCCTCAGTTCCATATACTCGTACAGTCCTCATGAGAGAGAATGTCTCTTGAGCAACCTATGTCACATCAAAAGATATAATTGAGTATTAAACTTATAGCATATAGGGATAAAATGGACCAATCAACTTCTTAAGATTACTTCATTTGCACAAGCAGTGTACTCCTGAATTAGCTTAGCTGCTTTCTTCTGGTATCTGTTAAAAGAAACAGGCACAAAGAGAGAGAGTTAGAAGAAGTAGAAATCATAAATTGCACCAAGTCTCAAGTATAAGTTTTCTTCACATACTTGAACAAAGTATTCTAGTAGACTCATTTGCTACTAAGAGAGGGTAGCATAATTTATCAGTTACGCTAAATAAAAATGTGATTTAAAGAAGAGAAATCAATACTAAAACAAGAATTCACATCATTGTGGATGGTAAGTACTCCATGTTCACCAAAGACCGACTTGGCCCTTTCTTTTTGGGGCAAACCGAGAATACTAATTACTCCAAGGACAAGGATGAAGCTTTGGAAGCACCAAGAAGGCCATTCACAAGGTCTCTAGCTAAACAGATGCAAGACAAGGTGGCTGGACTTCAATGGGAGATTAAAAAGGTACTTATTGTGGAAGAAGAGCTCAAGTCTTGTGGAGAGGAATTGGCTACGAGCTACACTTATTTTATGGTCTATGTCCAACATGGGGCCCAAGAACTAGCCAAGCGAAGTGCCTAAATTTAATCAGCCCACAGAGGGGCCAACTTGGCGCCCAAAATCAGTCCAAAAGGGAGGAGGATTCACACCCCAAGACGTGGAAAGGAGCGGCTAAAGTTTCCTATTTTTTGTTTCTAGATAGCTATGGACAATTTAAATGCTTTCCTAGTTTTCTAGTCAAAGTTTCCTTATTTCATTTTAGGAGTTATTCACATGTTTTCCAAGTTTACTATTCAAAGTTCCCTTATGTCTTTTCATAGTTAGGTTTAATTACTTTTCCTTTACCTACAGGACTTGTTATCCAAAGTAGTACAGGATTTGAATCATAACCCTCTTGGGAGAGTGTTTACATGACCCATTCTAGTATAAATAGGAGCGTCTTTCATTATTTTTGCTACACATTATTATCAATACAATTGTGAGAGTTTCTCCTTTTTACACATTTGAATGCTGCCTAATTGATATTTATCTTGCAACCTTACAAGAACAATCCTTTAAAAGGTAAGATTATTCTTTAAACTTGATATTTTGGTTCTCATTCGTCCAACTAAAGAAGGTCACTAGTCTTGTAATTATTGTTGTCTATAATTATTCAATTAGGGGTCTGGATCACTTTTGCTATCTAAGTGCTTGATTAAAACCTAGTAGTAACATAATTAGTCTTAATCCGATAATTTTTGTGTACTACTATCAATTAGGGTTCTTAGCCTATCATCTTCGGAATTCTTGAATTCATTCTATCTTTACTTTGTTTTCTTTAATTTCACTATTTAAGCTACCACATATTTATTCATCTTATTCTTGCAACTAACTCAATTCTAATCAAGTGGTATCCGAGCTTCTATCAAGATTTCATACTTGGGAGTTTCTTGAGCAAGAAGCCAAAAAAAATGTCAAAAAGTGAAATCTGCCTGAAGTACAAAAAAATTTAAAATTGTGACTTGCTCCCAAAAAAAGCTAGTTACTTGTGCCTAAAGAAAAATATTTCAAAAAAATATCAAGGTTCAATTGCATAAAGATTAAGCGACTTTGCCGAAATTCAGGTTTTGAGAATCTTAACTTAAAAATTAAACTACTTTTGCAATTTTACGGTCTGTTTATGATTCTTGATTTCCAACATCAAGAAGGAAATTAAAAAAAAAAAAAAGGGGGGGGGGGGGGGAAATTTTATCGATTTTTACAAATTGGTCTTATTTCTAGTCTCGCCAAACCTAATCTTTCTAGTACTTGGTAAAATTTATTTCTTTCCATATTTTTACTTCTAAAAGGTTGTTGTTAGTAGGTTTATATAAATCAGTACATGGGTTGTACTGAAAACCATATTTACATAATGAATTCTAAAGGCACTGTCCTATCCCTATAATGAGTCTAAACATCAATGATAGAGACAGTGTCATTAGAGTAGATCTGATTACACCAAAAACACAAAGTTAGGATACAATTCAATTTTACTTGCTGCATATTACTCTCCCTATTCTGAAAAACTCTAAGATTTCTCTCTTTCCAGATAGTCCACCAAATAGTAGCAGGAATGATTCTCCAGTTGCTTTTGTTCTTTGCTTGTAATCCTGCTTCTTCCCAACTGTATAAGGCCTCTGCAATTCTACCAGGCATGACTCATGAGATGTTTTTTAGCCTTAGGAATAGACTCCACAATTGGCCATGAACAAGTGATTGACTGTTTCTGCAATTTCCCCACAAAAAAAACATCTAGAGCATAGTGTAATCCCCCTCTTCATCAAATTTTCCTGTGTCAACACAACTTCCTTAGCCAGTAACCACACAAAACAGGCCACTTTGTGTGGGATCTTGGCCTTCCAAATGTGTTTCCAGGGCCATTTGGGTGCCTGCGTAATTGGATGGTTCAACTTCCCTGCACTTACTTTAAAAGTCCCTTTACAGTTCCTCAACCACTGTAATCTGTCCTTCCCTATCTCCAAGCCACTAAATTGTTCAATGACGCTGAAGAATTCTGTAACTCTTGCAATTTCCCAATCATTGAGGTGCCTTCTAAATATAATATTCCACCCATGAGGTGTCCATAGTTCAGCTATTGTACTTTGTTGTTGAAGAACCAGAGTGTGTATGTCTGGGAAAAGTGTCTCCAGATTTCCTGCTTCATGCCAATCCTCCTTCCAGAATCTAGTTTTAGCGCCATCTACCACTTTAATCTTGGTGTTTGGTTTGAAATCATCCCATAGTTGATCGGATGGATTTCCATAAACTAAAACCATGGGGAGTGGTAACTTCCTTTGTCATCCAATTGTCACTTTCTTCATATTTTGCTTTTAAGACTGAGCCCCATAAATTCTGATCATCGTTAGAATACCTCCAAAGCCACTTCATTCTCAAAGCATTGTTTTGATTCTTTAGGTTCTTGATCCCTAAACCCCCAACTCTCTTATCATTGATCACTTTTTTTCAATTTGACTAAGTGGTACCCCTTCCTTTCCTTGTTTCCTTGCCACAAAAACTTTCTCCTGATGCTATCCAACCAATTAATGACACCTGGATGAATAGGAAATAAAGACATCATATATGTTGGAAGTGCATCAAGCACAGAGTTGATCAAAGTCAGTCTTCCTCCAAGTGAGAGGTACTGAGACTTCCACCTTGCTAGTTTCATCTCACACTTCTCAATCACCCCATTCCAGATTTCCGAAGACTAGGATTTGGCCCCTAAAGGCATACCCAATAAGTAGTTGGAAGAGCACCAACTTCACCACCAAGAATTAACTTCAAATTGCCCATATTTGGCACTTCATTAACTGGATACAAGAAGTTTTTTCTCCAGTTAACATGAAGTCCAAACATTCCTTCAAACAAGACCAGAATTAGTCTCAAAATTTTGAGCTGGTTCTCTTCAGCATCACAGAATATCAGGGTATCATCTGTGTTAGAATAGGAATAGGTTTATACAATCCTATTAGAATAGGAATAGGTTTACACAATCCTATTAGAATAGGAATAGGTTTATACAATCCTATTTAG
>JAJONR010005003.1:0-79351 GCA_029582245.1 Solanum etuberosum
TATTTTATTTTCTATTGCAAAGTATGATCTCCGATATAATGTTATATAATTAGCTTAATTTATTTTTCTTGAGATGTTGGACTTAAGATATTTATTTCTTAATGTATACCTATGTTGAAACATAATTCAAATATTTTTCTTACTTTTATGCGTCACAAATATATTTTAAATTATTTGTATTACAAATCAAGTGATTTATACATACACAAAGTCATGTAATTTATAATGAATTAAATTTAATGTTACTTTGGTTGAACTAATATTATTGTTATAAAATTCATTGAATTTAATAAGAAACTACGATAATCAATTTACTGAAATTTTTTAGATTAACATTTTATATTTTTTTTATCGACAATGTTAAGCGAAAATTACAGTTTGAAAATATCTTTCTAGCAATTTTTTGAATAGACAACATTAACCGTGACTCAATTTGTATTTTTTTTTTCTTATACACTATTTTTTATAAAATAGTCAATTAAGATATAATTATCCAAAAGAATTATATTTAAATCTACGCGAAGCGCAGATGAGTACACTAATTTCGACATATAACACGATCTTTCTATTATTACCTATGGATATGATTCTAGCATGGAGCACCTATCTATTTTCTTATTAGTATTGATATTATGATACCCATTATTATTATTATTATTATTATGCATTATCTTATTCATCAATTTTATTACTATTGTTATTTCTTATTTTGATTATCTTCAATAATTTTACTATATGTATTTTTCTTTCTTCAATATTTTCATCCTAACTATTTATTCTCACATTCTTTTCAAACATGTTTTTTTAATTATTTTTTTTCTTAAATTGAGAATTTATCATCAATAATATTAATATCTTCACAAACTAAAAAGTAAATCTATATATATTTCATCCTTCTCCAACATTATTTATGAAAATATATAGGTCATGTTGGAAAATGAGTTGGTAATTTTTATATTATATGGTTAAAATTAAAATAAAATATGAAGGGAGATATTAATTGTTTAATTTAGGTAATAAAATATTTGATTTTTTGTGCTGATTATACTAAATCACTGATATATGTCAGCAATGTCGAAAGACAGAGATCTATAGCCGTTTGGATTTGGACAAAAAAGGACTCGATTAGATAATTCTTTAATTATTATCTCATTATTTATATTTTAGTGATGAAATAAATTATTTCATATATATGGTATAATAACTTATCCCGAAATAACTTATTTTCAACCAAATGACACTTAATGTTAAGTTATCAAATATTATTTTTAATTATGATCATAAACATGTATAACATCGAAGTATGCTTTAACATAAAGAAAGTAATAATTTAAATAAATAAATAAAAGAATAAATAGTTAAAATATGCTCATAAATTATTATTTTTTAAAATGAAGTGCTTTCTACTTTCTAGGAACCCTCTTTTTTTTCTTTTTTTTTTTTTAAAAAAAAGGTTTGAATTCAAAGTTGTACAAACAAAAGTAGTACTATTTATTTTGGGAAAAGTAATATAATAATAATTAAAGCACATAAACTTTATCATTTTTCAAATTGAATGAACTTTGCCCTGTTTTAAGGCTAGATTCGAACGTGGTCCTAAAAACAAACTTTTCTTCTTCACTATCTAGGAAACAAGACAAATGTGTTTTTAAATAAAATTGGCCAACCAAGTTAGTCAAAGGCCATTGAATTTAATTCAACATAATCCTTGCATATATACTCCCAACTTGTCGTGTTTTATTTTACACGTCTCTTAATAAAAAAAATATTAACGAGAAAGGTGTGATTAAATTTGTCATGTTTGATTGACCAAAATATTAAAATGACTTTCCTGATGAAAGTAGAAAAAAACAAGTTCCATAAAAACAACTCACAAGTTCATTGTCTCTTTCCCATTCTTGAACAATTCCTACTCTACGCCCTATCCAACCATCATAATGTTTTGCTAACTTATATATAAATGCTTTCGTAATATTACTTTTCTTACTTACTCACCAAGTACTAAAAAAGAAATAAGAAACTCACTTGTTTCCTTCGTACCAAGCCCTAAAGTATCCTTATTTATTACTCCTCTCAATTTTAATACTTCTTTCTTTTGCACATAAAGGTGGAAACAAACTAATTATACCTTGAATTGTATCTTTTTTTAGTTGGATTATAAGTACCACAAAATTATTATGTTATATTTCATTCTTCACTCTTCATTCACATAAGAAGCATACATATAAATGATATAATGCACTCAAGATGATAAATGGGGACATGGAAAGAGATAGAAAAAAGAAGACATTATAATTCTATCTCTTTCTTATCTCTATATAAATAAATAAAAATTGGGTGGAGAATCTTTGTTATTTATTCTATTGATAAAGAATTTTCACAAAAAGTGGGAGAATTTCATTTAGCGGTACTGAGAAAATCAAAATTTATATATAAGTCAATATATAGTACTGAATTAGACGGGCACAGAATAAATGGTTTCCAAAAGAACAAATAATTTAAAATACGTTCAATCAATATTTGAAAACAGAGATACTAGTAAATAATTGTAAATTTTTTTGAAACTTGTAAGTTGTAAATTACTCAAATACAACACAAACCAATGTCAAAACATTTCATCCAAACTCCAAAGTACCTTTAGTACATTTGATCTGTTGTATGAATGGAGCCAATCTTTTCAGAATTAGTTCTGCCAGAATGATACTTTTCTCTCAACCCCAACTGCTAACACAACTAAATTAACTTTCTGTAGGACGACAACAACGGGAAAAGACCGTATGCAGCATTGTAAAATTTGTCATCAGATACGATTATAACCGATGGACTTACTGAATAAGCTTCGAATGTACATCGCTTGTAGTCCACTTGCTAATATAAGCAGAAGATACTCTGCGACGGTGTAAAATATAACACGGTCCCTTGTGCTCTGGTTAGCTGCACCAGAAAACATGCATGTCAAAAAAGAACAGTTCTATTTCTGTCTCGGTAAGACAGGCATTTCTATTACAATGAAAGGACAGAAAAATTGTTATTATTGTTTCTGTTACGTTGTTGTTATGGGAGCCTGTACAGTTACAGATGGGATGTTCAGTACAAATTCTTATAGTACTGATCGGGGGAGTTGATGAATTAATTCGGAAAAAAATACAAACAAAAAGCTATAAGAAGACTTCCAATCTATCATAAGAACAAATGGATATAGCTAAAGACACATTTAGCAGTCAAGAAAAATGATACTACAACCTTTTAGCAATAGAAAAGTGCAACTCTTCAAATAACGGTGAACTTCACCTTACTCTCTTAGGAATAATGCTCAAAGAATTTTAAACCATAGTCATAAAGCAATTGGGCAGATAGTAAATGAGAAAAGGTTCATTTTCAGAATCAGACCAATAAACTTAGAAGTGCTGAAGAAAATTTCAACACAAGATACATATAACCAAGATATACTAACAGCAATAGATTGACATTATTCCAGCAATAGCTAGTCCAAATATTCTAATAAACCAAATAGGTTGCTGAAATCTGAGTGATTCCCACAGTCATCAGATGTTAGTGTCTTTAAGAACATGTTATGACTTATCAACAACGGTCTTGGCATAAACGTCCAGACCCGGTCAATGGTTGGTGTAACCATTTCAGAATTAACCATTATTTGGTTCAAACATAAAAGAAATAGCTGCCTCATATGTCATTAAAAAGCAAATCTACCAATCCAGGTGATAAAGTAAGGAATGATTGCTGGAAGGTAAACATTTTTATACATATGCATCTTTAGAATTAGAAGTCAATTAAGTTTTCAATCGAGGAAAAGATTGAAGACTCACTACGACGATGACGAGAATCACGTGCTTTCAAGTAATGCTGCTCTGCTGTAATTGACTCCAATGCCTCTCTTAGTTCAGCAATTTTGACATTGACGGGGTCCAAATGTTCTGCAAAGGTCAGTAAAGAGTATAACTAAGAAGAGGAATGGACAAATAGGAAATATAACATGCTTAATCCTAGCCATAAAAGAACAATACTATAGCAAAGAAGACAAACCATCTTTGGCAAGGTCATGTTCATTGGAAATGTGTCCAATATGTATGTAGAACGAGACTGTTTCTGGCGATGAATGTGGATTATGAAAACAGAAATTGAACATCCCACTCCTTGGGGCCTTGAACTCAAACTTATCACCAGCTGGTCCCTTCATTGTGTGCACGACATTTCCTGAAGGCGATGTCACCTGCATGAGTAAAAAAAATCAGCAAAAGGAATACATCTTGGGTTGTATTCTATTTTCCATAAGTAGCAGCAGAGAGAGCGGAATCAAAAGAAAAAGAATGTACTCTGTGTTCTGTTTATGTAAAATATTTTCATTTCGAGCATATCTCCAACTTTTAAATTTCTCGAGTAAATTGAGGCCATGCATATAGTAAGACATAAACAGTGAGTTCACCAGTTCCTTTATTAAATCAAATTAGTTGCATTACTAATTTTTTGATCATTGGAACCATAACATTTATCAGCCATGCAAAGACATGGTAATGAGCTAGAAACTGATTTGACACTTAGAGATATTGCATTCCCATGATTTCTTATGAGCACAAAGGACAATCATATTTATCTATTCCATCTTCAACCTTCCCAGTCAAGAATGATAGAAGATTGGTAGTTGGGAATAAGCTTCGCATAGAAGAGCTAGTGGGTTTGAGAATGTGCAGAAGAGGCTGTACAAGGTATGAGGTGGAGAGAGGAGAAGAATAGGATTGTGAAGAAGGATGAAGTAGTTGTATAGTGGGAGAATGGCTTCTGAAGTCACCAATAGCGGTATGACCCCCTCCCCCCCCTCCCACCCCAACCCCACCCCAAAAAAAAGGAGAGGTTCATTGAAGATGATAGGGAGGCACAGAGCTGAAGAGCTAAGGTTGGATAAGAAAATCTAGCAAGCAACCTGGAACTACTGAAATCCCTACTTGAGTAGTACCACTCTGTGTAAGATGCCCTAATAGCAATTGGTTTATAAGTTCACTGCTCAGCAAAGGATGCTTGAAAGATCTGTTTCAATGATGCATCTAGGCTGAATGAGACAAATGGTAAATCCTATGCTCCATCGAATGAGAGGGTCAATCCTAGCTGAGGGTTGTCCCTTCAGATAACACATAGGATCTAAGTGAAGTTAGCTTTAATGCTTAAGTTTATGCTTTAATGCTTAAGTTTCTCTGGCCTCTCGGATCAGATAAGAAATTGGGGACTCAAAAGTACGCAGATGCTCATAGGTCAGTCGGAGCGGAGCACATTCCTAAGCAATGACAACAACATACCCAGTGTAGATGGAAATCATGAAGTTTGTAGATATAGAAGTACTAAGCTATCAAACTAATTGCCTGCTCACTTAATCCACAAAGCTAGCTCTAATACACTCTGTTTCAATATAAAGGATGCTTCTTAAGGGACATAAGGGATCAATGTCCAAAGCAATAGTCTTATGGATTTTGGTGCACTTAAGCACTGCTTTCAACTTTTAATTATGCTAAATGGCAAAAACCTCATTGCTTTCAACTTTTAATTATGCTAAATGGCAAAAACCTCATTGCTTTCACACATCTCAAATCATAGGTTGACAATCAACTGCCTATTTTAGACTGATAAAAAGGCAAAGAGCAAGAATAAGACTAAAGATACAAAAGAGATATGAATTGTTTATTCAATGGGTAGCAAAAGAGAAGTAAAATATGCTTTGCTTACTTATCATAGACCATTAAACATAAAACAATTTATAAGCTCAACTTAGCTAATAGAAAAGATATTTCCACATAGAAAGTATTAGGAGGCTTTAGTGAAGGAAAATCATTTCGTTAATCATCTTTTAATGTCTTAGAAGTTAAGATGGGACATATGGTTTTCCTGGAGGGTGGTTTTGAGAATTACGTAAGCGACAATGTAGAGTAGTAATATTGATGTTAGCTTTTAGACAACACTGGGAGCATCTAGAATAGTATTTAGGTGCAGATGAAGTCATAGAAGAATAAGACTTGTACTAGGTTATACTCCTGTCAAAAATGTTCATCATCTCAAAGGTATAAGCATTTTCCTCTCTTTTAATGATTTCCATCTTAAAACATCATCACAGGAAGGAAAAAATAAGTTATTTTCCTAACCTTAGTGTAAATCATAATCATTCAAAATAAACTTTGACAATTAACACAACAAAAACCTTGAACAAACCAATACTTTTCGTCGAAAAGATTCTCATCTGTGATTTTCATTTGATATGCCTACCAAAGAAATTTCGACTCGACTTCAATTTAAGTCGAAGTCCAGCAGTGTGAACTCACCTTCAATTTCTTTGGTTCTTCTTCTCTAAGTAATCTAAATAGAAGAGACCTTGCAGCTATATGTATGATGTAGAAGAAGAATATGTACATGCAAAGCTAAGAAGAATCGTTTTTCACAGAAGAAGAAAGCAAATATAAAGCTGGAAACAAAGCAAAACCATAAGAAAAAGTTTTTTTTTGTTTCTAAAACAATTATGATCCAATCACAATTGCTCCGGAAACTAGTTGCAGGAAAAATTAAAGGGTGATATGGTTAAATGAAAGGAATTGTATACAAAATCTTTCCATTGCTCCAGCTATAGTTAACAAACGAAGAAACTTCCTCGAAACATTGAGTTGCAAGGGCTTTAGTGTTCGAGGGAGAAGAGCTGGTGGGAATGCAATCGAAGGGTTCTATACACATCTATATAGGGAGGATGTCGCTTGGAGTCTTAGACGGGAGGATGTAGACTTCAGCAATATATTATTAGCAATACATTATGGGGAAGGAGGAGGGGGGAGGGTATAGGAGATGGGGAGGGAGTGGTTGGACTTTGGAGAGGAATTAACAGGAATGATTAGTAAGTAGTTAAGAATTGTCTTAGGGACAAACTCCCAAGCTTTTGATGGTTTCTTATGGCGTTCTTTCAAAAAATGTCAAAGAGTTCCGTCAAAAAATTATATCATAGAACCAATTTCTTCATGAAAAATGGCATATATCAAAAAAGACCTAATACATCTTTCCCATTATTATAGTGGAAAGTGTATCCACTGTCAAGAAAGAACTTCAAAGTTAGAAGTCTAATAATAAGCATCTATAAAATTCTAGCATAGTTGCTTTCTTTTGTAATGCCTTCATGGAAGATCGGCACATGCAAGGTTGCACATTAGTTGCAAACAAGTTGGTGAACTCTAGATTTAAAGGGTGGGAAGAACCTGAGGATTGAGGAAGATGGTCAACATCAGTGCTTCAGGTGCATAAAGACAACAACATCGAGCAAAGAAACCAGATAGCTTCTTAAGTCAACCCCTTTTTACATATTAACATCACTTTAACTCTTTTTTTTTGTAAATTCTTGGAGCATTTTGAAGATACTACAAATTAACACACATGAACAGTTTATTTTATTTTGATGATACTACCTCGACTATTCCACGAATACCTTCTGCCTCCCCAAAACTTAGCCAGATAGGAGAAATCACCTAGTGTTTCTTTGGATTTGAACTAAAACCCTACGGTTCTCCTCCCAGCTAATTGACCACTATCCATCTACACAACACCCTCAGGTCAGATAATTAGTTAGCTTTTTGTATATTAGATCATATTTAAAGGGGATTTATCCCTTTTCAATCTCAAATTGCTTTGGAAATGCTTTATTTTAAGCGGGATCTAATGAAAACAACCTCTCTATCTTAATCTGTATACATTCTACCCTTTCCAAATACCACTTGTTGGATTACACAGGGTATGTTGTTGTTGTTATCCCTTTTGAATCTATAAAAACAGGATCGGACAACAATCAAACTAAATCAACTTCACATTTCAAACAACTAAGCATAGAGATCAGGAATTTATACTTCAGAGAAAGGGGCAAAAAAAAAAGTCATACAGTGAAATCAATGCCGGGATGATCCGAGCTCCAGAAGATATCATGATCTACAACAACGAAGTTCCCCGAAATTGTATCGCCTTCATACAGCACGTATTCCTGAACACACTCTACGTCGTTTACCGTCACCGATAACGCCGATAGGTCGCCGACGAAGCTGAATAATAAAATAGCTACCAAAGCTAATACCTTGGAGCACTTCACTCCGTCTCCGATTTCCATTCCGTCCGACGGATTTACAATTTGTTCTCGCCGGAATTTTGGTAATGCACAATATTTTTTGGGGAATTGGGTCACTGGAACGGAGACGTGAATATGACGTGCGGAGATGGAGTTTTGACTTACTATGCTGTGTGACAGGTTTTTATACTATTGAAAAGCTAACACCAGCGTTTACCCTTCTCTCGTGTGTAGTGTGCGAGCTATTATAAATTCCTTAATTTATTCTACGAGCACTCAAAAAATAATGATGGCAGGTCTATTCGAAATTAAAAAAGAAAACAAAAATAAATTTGTTTGAATGTATTTTATGTCACATTGAAAGTATTTTTCTCCGTAATGATCTTGAGAAAGAAATTTATATGAACTAATCATTTAATTTGTTGCTCATGAGGGTTTATTAGTCTTGTATGTGGATTAGATCTTAAATAATCTTTTCAAGCTTGGTTTGAAAAGTTCAGCATAGTAATTCAGGAGCTTGGTATGACTCGTGGTGGAGCTGATCATTCTATATTTTATGGACATTCTGCATCAAATCTAGTATTTCATAAGAGGACGAAGAACATTGAGATAACTATCACTTTATCAGATAAAAAATACTCTCAAAAAAATATTGTCACAAAATTTGTGAAGTCCAGTGATCAACTTACTGCGTGTGTATACTTATTTAACTTTATACAAGCTTAAGTATGTTCTTATGCACACTCAAATTTAAATGACATAATTGTTAATAGGAGTGAATCTAGAGAGCCAAAAGGGATTCACTCGAACTACCTCGCCAAATTATTATATTTATATATATGAGATAGTTTTTCTGTATGTACATACATATATTAGTTTTGACCCCCTTGAACAAAAAACAAAACGCAGCTCAGTGGTATAGCGCCTTCCAAAAGCACATGTCACTGCTGAAGTCAGATTAAAAGGCACATTTATGTATTATTTTCTATAAATATTAAATTTTATTGCAAAATGCATCATACACTGAATAAGAAAAAGGTTACAAATATATTAGCAATTTTATACACAACCTCTTTATGCATCATTCTAACAACTGAAAAGCCACAAAAAAAAAAAAGGTAGAGGAAAGAGAATGGGGAGGATTACAAGGCGCGGAGAATCGAACTCTCACTAACAAACAAAGTAAGAGTTCAGGTAATAAACCAACACCAACTTTCAAAACCAAACAATTTTATGATAGATTTTGGCCATAACTCTTGAAATATGCTCTAAGCACTTTCTGCAAATCCAACTTTTAGATTACCAAAGTCAAAAACAGTGTGGTATGCTCTCAAGAATACATCTCCAAGAACCCTGCCAATATCAAGAATTTCAAAATCATTCTCGTGGACATCGCGTGCAAATGAAGAGGTGACAAAATATTCAAGAGTAATTCGCGCCAAACAATTTAATTGTTTTACCAGAGGGGACGTCGTGGATGCACATCCAAAGCTGTAAATCCACTAAGACAGCGAGTATCATGGTTGTCTTCGACTCTGATAACATACTATTACCAAAAACCGAGCAGAAAGTAGTTAGTCTGTGAAAGATAGCGAACAGATGCCTAAGAATAACATTGTAATGGCACCTTAAACTCAACGAAAAAACCCATCCTCCTAAGAATAACATTGTAATGGCACGTTAAACTCAACGAAAAAACCCATCCAAAAAAGTTTACTTAGTTAGTTGAGCTTTTGATTTGAAAGAATAGAAGTGTTTATAGCATGCACATTGTAATAGCACGTTAAGCCCAACGAAGAAAATCATCCCTACACACAAAAAGTTTGTTTAGTTAGTCGAGCTTTGTTGTGTGAGAATAAAAATGCTTCTAGTATGCACATTGTAATAGCACGTTAAGCAGGACGATAATAAGAACCATCCCTACACCTCACAGAATTCGTTTAGTTAGTCGAGCTTTGTTGTGGTTAGCAGTAGTCACCTTGTTGGTCCTCTGATCCACCAGAACAAACAGAACATAAACTAATGGCTATGGTTTCTCTACTACTTCAATAAACTTCCGCGCAAATATGACAATCTTAGACTCCCTGAGTAATTGTTACATCTCCAAAGATTTTAGAAACATACAGTAATTTGATCTTTGTTGCAAATAAACGAGACGATTTGATAACAACTTACTTGATCTGGAGAAAGGGGGAAAGGTTTATTCCCAATAGTAATTGTGATATGTGGCAGCGAAAACACGTCACAGTTGATATACGATTTTCCTCGAGGATCCGGAAGCTTCTCACACAGCTTCAACACAAAATAAGAGTAATCAGATGCAAGTATAGATATCTCTTAAATGAATTTATGTTTTCACAAATGTTGTCGAAGAATGTGTGTCAAATTCTCTAAACGTTATTGGATAATCCGAGCAACATAGAAACAGATTTACCTGATTAACATATTCAAATGCTTTTTCCTTTGTTGTCTCTTTTCTAAGCTCTACTTGCATCCAGAAAACTGTCATCTCACAGAAAGAACATAAACCGCTCTCATCATTCGGTAGCTTCTCCAATTTTGAACTTCTAGCTACCATTTTCTCCTCGACAGGGCTGCATACGTTTACAATAAAAGTCTCGGTTTCAACGTTCTAATCCTACATCATTTGAGGGGAATTCAAAATTCTAACCTCACATCAAACGTGCCGTTACGTGTACAAATACCAATTCTGTGGCAAATTCTTTCAGGTTGTAACTGCAGGGACAAAAAGTGGAATATTGCATACAAAGTTGAGCCAGGAACTGAGTTACTCGGGTCCTCGCCTCTGCACCACTGTCGGATCCTCCAAAAATGAGGTCCGACACACAAAGGTGACATTTTTGAAGGATCCGAGCAACATAGGCCAGGTGAAGACCATCTAGAATCGATGAAAGAGTAAAAACAACGAGAAGCAGAAAAAGAGCTTACGCCTGATACTAAGTTTTCCCAAATCATATTCCCATAATTCGAGAAAACAGTTTTACATTCCATACTAACAAATCCTTCTGCTCCAATAGCATGATTGATTTGAGTCAAAATAGTCTGAAATCGCGTAAATACATAGACGGATGAGAAAAAAAGAAAAACGTCACGAATAAGATTAAGAAAAATGAGCAATCGTCATGAGAACACATACAGTAGGACCAGCAAGAAAAGACGTTCCAGTATCCACAATCGCTGGACAGCCACCTTTGCAAAGACCTATGACGGGAAATAACAAGATTTACATAAGCTTTCAGCTGAGATGGTCACACGCTTCAGCATAAGTTAGTACCTGTTGAATTGTTCCCGATAACAACATCCCCTATTTCAATCTGGAAAATGTAACAAACCCAAAACAATAAGAAGAAAAACACTAAACAACATGCATAAAATACTCTACTTGGTTTAATTAGTTACCTCCCAGTAACCATTTTGAGCAACTGGGACATAAGTATGCTGACCCCTGAAGTGAGTACTATCCACCCCTCCGAAGAGAATTTCACCCCCGAGCCTAGATTTAGGATCTCGATTCAGCCAGAGCGAGAAGATTGGCTGAGTAACAATACGTTGAAGCAACATATTATACCTGCCAATATCGTGTGCACATGATCAGAGCGAAAATGTTTAAGACCACAGGACATTTTGATACATTCTACATATCTTTGATTTAAGACCACAAGATTCAAACTTCTTCTTTGCTTTCTTAAACTCTGAGTCAAGTCAAAACCAGACAAACAAATTGAAACGGAGGGAGTATAAGATTCAGCTATCAGTCAGAGACTCAGCTGGCTTCAACCAAACAAGCATTAGAAATTTGGCAAAAAATTAAGTAATACTAATCTATGAACAAAATAGAAATGTTTACCATACTGGCGTTACTCGTTCTGCAGCAACATCCTGAAATCCTAGTCCTAGTACCCCATCATATCGTGCACTCAAGAATGTGAAAAATCCTTCCCGAGTTACCTCAGTGAAAACCTGATAGATTTTTGTTTGAACATTTAGCCTTAAGAACATACATACATACAATGTCAAGCTACAAAGAATTAAGATTGGCACCTGCTGATTTATGACAGAACTCCCAACTTTAACGTTGTCTTGGCTGAACAATCCGCGCACTGATCTAGTTCCAAAAGGGATTTTGCTAGGATTTCCTACAGTAGAAAGCCAAAAGATTTAACTGAACCTATGTAGTGTATAAAGATTAAATTATATTTAATCGAAATTAGGAGTTTCGAAGTCAATTGGCTAAATACCAATTTTTGTATATGTAGTCGATAGTCTTGATCTGTACTTGGAACGAAGATAACAAGCGATCTGCACGAAAAAAAATGCTTACAAAACATAGTTAAGCAAATAAAAGTGTGCTCTCAGGCTAATTGCTTAAACTTTTAGGTGAGATGATCACACACCATGGTATTAGAGTTAACAAAATGTCCTGAGATTAAGTAAATAAATTTATGTTCTCGCTAATAGCTTAAGCTTTTAGCTGAGATGATCACAACGACGTGCACAATTTCATAACAAACTTACAGAGAAAATGCATTTCGAGGACGGGACCCAAAGATTTGAACTAGCAGTATCAAAAACAACAGCAAAATGCTGAGGAGGTGAACCGATACCAATCTCCGCAAAATACTGGACGTCCATATAGTTCTTCACATAAACTATCTCATCTCCAAGAGCACCAAGATTCATATTTGAACCTTTATGATGATGTTTAGCATAAATTCTGGCAGCCTTCATGCTATGAATATCCAAATTTCTCCTCTTTAATCCGATTCGTATCGTATTATTAGCAGATGCATTATTGAAGCCAATGGCAGAGGTACATAAATTCCATATCAGTAATGCTCCAAGTAAAACTTTGATCTTCATTCTGTCCACAAGTTCTCAGGCTCTACATAGAGAAACAAAGGTGAAAAACATAAGGAGAAGTTCAAATTCTTGGAAGGTCTAGCCCTCACGTTCAGTGACGGAATCAAGATTTTCACTATGGGGATTCAAAATATAAAGCAGTAAATATACAAAGACAGGATTCAACATCTATTATTTACAACAACATAACCGATATATGCAAACTCACAAGTAGGGTCTGAGGAGGGTAGTGTGTACGCACAGAAGTTGTTACCCCCTTGCTTCGTTTCCTTTAACAAATTACTTCATCTAGTTCATAGTTTGAGCTTTTACTAGTTCATGTACAAACGTCTACTAAGACTTATCATATTTACTACTTCACCTTACACAATCATATCACTTATAAGATAATTACAAGCAAATCTTTACACTAACATCAACAGTAACCTTAATAAAATGATTAAAATTAATTTTTATGTACATATAATAGGGTGAAAATCCTAGTTGCGTCACTGAATTAACAAGTTAAGTTACCATGATTGCATGAAAGATGTTAATATTCTGATCAACATATATAACTTAAATTTTTAAAGAGCATTCAATCTGCATTAGACTTGAAAGCTAGAAAATAAATTATCGTAGCTGTGTGTTGATGGAAGGTAGCAAATACCTGTGGAATTAGTCGATGTGCAAGGCAGCGATGCAAATTAACTCCGAAAATACATAAAGGGTAGTTAGTATTTTTATATGTAGGAAGAAACTTAGAGGCGTGATGAACATCCATCATTTTGGTAGCAAATAAGTCCAACACTTTAGGAAACCACCATGCAATTTCTTCTAATTAGTATACATTGCTAACACTTGGCAATGATAAAAAAAATTCGCCCATGCATTCAGTTAACGCAGACATAATTTGTGAGATATTATAACGCAAAAATATGAAAAGTTATCAGTGGAAAAATTAAAGACAAAATACAAAATAGGGACAAAAATGCAAATCACAAAATTAAACAACACGCAATTTATTAAAAAAAAAAAAAAGAGCTTGTTTGGTTTAGTTAATCAAAGGGACTTTTACATAGAAATGTAAAATTTGGGGCTTAATTTTAAAATGAGAAGTTATAATTGGTTTTGAAATGAAATATAGTAGTATATAATTTGGTAAAGACAAATTTTAAAGTGGCGATTTTAAGTGTAAATTATTGAATTTCAAATTTAATGTATCAGTACTTAACAAATTCCTTGACACAAATATATTATTTAAACAAAATCAACTGAATTCGATCAAACCCAAATTTAATCTAACAATGTTAGGATGAGATAGATAAAATCTCGTTCTGCTTGATAGAAGATCTCGAATTCAAATAATAACGATAAATAATGGAACGCTTAAGCCTCGAATCATCTCTATGCTATACAATTTTCCCTTCAAACGCAAACTTATTTTTCCATCGAAACTAAATACTTTGTATTATTACTACGTGAAAAAACGTACATAGTTCAAATATACCCTTAGCATCATCGAGTTCACGAACAAATAAACCTCTAAATGAGATTAGAAAATTTCGAATATCAGATAGTTCTATATTTTAAAAAAACGAAAATATGTAATATTTCACTACTCAGATCTAACATTAGATGTTCTAATTTGCTCTCCAGCATCCGGAGGTTGTTCAGTAGGTGTGGCGAATTCATTATATTGAAGCGTAACGTAAAAAGCTCCTTCTCATCTTGCATTTCTTTGATTTGGAAGTTCCAGAATCTTGTCTGTGGATTTCTATAACAAAGGAAAGCCTCCTACCCTAATACTATGCCATTTGATTGAAACAAGTTCCGTGCTGCTCACCACTCCTCGAGGCCAAGGACGGGGTCGAACCGTCGGAGCGCGTGGTGGGAACGCCTCCGGCTGTCCAGGTGGTGATGTAGGCGGTTGTGGTGCTTCGTGACCTGACGGAGAAGTGTTCGGTGGATCGGAAAATTCAGGACTATCGGATGGCGATGGAGGGTTTTCACCTGCTACTAAAAATAAATTAACACCAACAATATATTGTACTTTTTAAGTAGAAAATCTGCCCTTATATATTCACTATTCACCTTATCGGTAAAATAACGTCAAACCTTATAATATATGAAAAAATCACTAAATGATATATGTATCTCGTAATTTCTACCTAACTTATCAATCATACTATTCTTTTTAACCTAATAAAAGAAATTAAATAGATACTAAATTTATAAAGTTTAACGATTATTTACCTGGTCTTATCGGTGGAATAGCATCGAAATCTGGCACGAAAGGTGAATCCTCCACCGCCGGCGGTGCATCGGTGGGTCTGCTAATATTTGGTGGTGTTGTGCTAGTAGTAGTAGTAGGAAAATCAGATGGAAGATTTTCCTTGCTCAGTTTTCTAGTAAGTCCACGTGAAATATTCAAATTTTGAACAAGAAATATTGTATAATATTTAGCTGAAACTCTTAGCATTTTTAAAAAAAATTATTTTCGTAATCATTTTGGTAGAACAAGGATATCATTTATTTGGTTTTAGCGCAAATGATAGTCCAACTGAGATGGATGTATATTATAATAAGAGAGACGATACGTGTTAGTCATGAGACACGTGGAGGCCATGCAAATCTGACACCTGTCCTAATTCAAAATAGTTGATCGACACATTTTAAATTTCAATATATAAAGTATAATATAAATATTAGAAGAATTTATTAAATTAAGAGTAGATTTATAACATGAGCACTTTATTTATTTTAAAAAAAATTAAAAGCTTAAATTGTTTGAGAAAAATAGCTTCATCATTAGCCTTGATGATCCATTAAAAACTATCTAGCTCCGACACTGAATCAGAAGATGATGGGTGATGGGACATCAGGCTGCGGAACCTGCCACGGTTCAGGTTCGGGCTCCTTCGGTGGCACAACATCCGGCCCGGTGGGCGGGACAATCTCCGGCGGTGTAACATCCGGCCAACCAGGCGGAACAATCTCCGGCTCCATCGGAGGTACAACATCTGGAGGAACAATCTCAGGCATGTATGGGCCCACTGGATCATGATCGGGCGGTAATGGAATTGGTGGGCCTGGGCTTGGAGGTGAAAACGGTGATTCCTTAGCAGGCTTTTCTGGTGGAATCTCTATAGGTTCTAAAACACATACATAATTGTTGTAACTTTTCATAAGATTTGGGCCGTTTATTCTTACAGTTTTAGCCATTAATGGAGTTGTACAAGTTGAGTGATAAAATGAAATTGTATTCTTCAAAAGACTGTGTGAAATGGCCATTAAAGCGGTACTAGACATTTCTTCTTTTGGAGAGTAGAAGAAGGGATTTTTTTTTATAGTGAAGAAATGAAAATAATACCTAACTAATATTTATTTATTATCATGAGACGATGACACGTGTGCATGGTGGGGGGGGGAGCCACGTAGCAATAGTCACCGCTCTATCGAACACGTAATTATTCAAAAGGGACGTTTAACTTAATAGCAAAATAATATAGCTAGATTTTCTTTTAAGAAAATGTAGTAGCATTCATTTTCTCTTCAAAACATTAGTAATATATACAACTATATTTGTGTGCATACAAAAATTAAGATTGCGTGAATATAATATTTGATTATAATTATATATCTGCATATTTTTAAAGCTGAAGTTGTTTTGAATGCATAAGAAGTCAATTGTATGTGTGTTTTCGAAAGGTATAATACATAAATATGGAATTTGGAAACAAACTCTCTAACCCATAAGGTTGCGTACATCTTATCCTCTCCAAACCTCACTTATAGGATTACAACCAGATGATATAAACTTTGCAATACAGAATATTCAAATCTTGTATATCCTTGCAGGAGTCAATTGTCACAGCTATTAGAAAAGGTTCAGATGTACCAAAACCAGTAGCTCTTCAAGGAAATGCATATGATAAAGGAGAATGAACTACACATAAAAACTTACAGCAAGGGCGTGGAGTTTCATATTAGTCCTGTGAATACAGAAAAAGAACATATTCCCTTTGTCTAACGACGTCTAGGTTGGTGTTTTGCCAGGAACTTTCTGTGCAATCCATCCTAAACCATCGTATAAACCGTCACCAGTCAGGGCACTGCAGGCTTGTATATGCCAATCGTGGTTCTTGATGCTATGAAGGGAAAGTGCATCAGTTATCTCTGCAGGGGTCATGGCATCTTTAAGATCCTGTTTGTTTGCAAAGACTAGTACAACTGCATTTTGCAGATCCTCGTGTGGGAGCAACCTGAACAACTCGTCTTTCATAGTGGAAATACGGGCTCTGTCACTGCTATCGATAACTACGATGACAGCATGAGTTCCACGATAGTAAGTTGCCCATGATGTCCTCAGTCTTTCTTGCCCACCAAGATCCCAGACCTGATAAAAACAGCATAAAATAGGAAGAAAGGTCCTCATCTATTTCTCCAGATATATAGAAGGCAAAACATGTAAATTAACCTGCAGTCTTTTATCAATACGCTTTGTCAATGGAGAAAAAAAGTGAGGGGATAATGGTAACTTATAATATAAGGAGTACACATCAGAGTGCAGAAACAAGGAAATAATGTCAATGATGGTATCGCAAGGTTTCTTTCTTTTCTAACAAGTGTGTTTTCACAACCGTTAGATGCTTCAAGCTGTTAGTAAAAGAATTCCCTGGCTTCAAGAGGAAGAAGTGTTCCAAGGACAATTATTTCTCATCAGTGGCTACTAAAGGCCAATACACCATTGATCATAAGAGTTCCTATCCAAGTCCACATAAAAGAGAAAATACTCCTTATTGTCTGGTTGGAGTATAGTGCACAACTTGAATCAGACTAGACCACAACTTCAAAACTACTCAATGTAACATGAACCCATAAACCCATGTGCACTAGATATAAACCTGCCTCAAGTGTCAGCTAGAAGCAAAAGCATGTCATGCATACTAAAATCAATCAGACTTTCAAGTAAACAAATATCCTCAGTTATTCTGGTTGTTAAGAGGGTTCAGCAGAAGTAAAAAAAAAATTGTTAGATAAGGTTCAGCAGAAGTATTTTCTTGGCTCTAGCATTACTAGTCCTGAGCAACAAAACAATTTTATTATTAAATGGGGTGAATGCAAGACAGTAAATTATATTGAAATCCAATATGCTTACCTACTTAGTGACCTTAAAGGTTGCCAGAGGCACTCACAATAATAGCTGATAATGTTGAGAGTTGAGACACACACATGTAACTAGGACATCTTTCACAACTTCTCCTTTACTTATAATCGTCAAGTCAAAATAAGATATTCAATTAGGGCAAAAGAAGTAATTTGGTCAAAAAAAAGATTGTAGGTTTTGGGGTGATTCAGAAGATAGTAGTAGTCATCTTTCAAGGAAAAGATATCTTTGACTGCGTTGTAGACGGTTTCATTTTCACAAACTAAAAAGTCATCAGAATTATTTCATTCAGAGAAATTTAGAAATTCCAGTACTTCAGGCCCAAAAGGTACCCTTACCTGCTCTTAGAAAGTGAAATTCTTCTTTATTAGGTGGCCTATATGACAATAAGATCATTTAACTGTTTAAGCAGACGAATGTTTCCCCATTAGAGATAATGGGTCCACAAAATTAATCATTTTGATTAAAAGATACAAGAGCAACAACAAATACTACTGAATCAACTTCCACAAAGGGTAGGGGAAAAAGAAATAAAGCACTGTGCACAGAGATGGAAAAGAACGAGAACACTATAATTAGCATCACTATAACCCACCTCAGTTAAGAATCTTCTTACGGGCATCACGGGTTCGAACCCTGGCGCTGACAAAAGACCGGAATTTAAGTGGAGAAGGTTAAAAGTAAAGAAGGGTAGAGGGGCGAGCCCATTATTCACAGCATTTCGGACCATGTGCCACTGGCCCTCAGGATTTCTCAGTTATCGAAAAAGAAGAATCTTATCGTGTAAAACCACACTGTCAAGGTGCCAATTGTTCTGGGAGAACACCATTATGAGAAAAAGAAACAGCACTTAAGATGACATCACAAGTTGTCATCATAAAAATAAAGTTGCACATTATAAACCTACTTCATCTGTTTAATATAATGTGCTGCATCAAACAGCAAAATAATTGAATAGCAACATGGGACTAGAAGGACCACTCAATCACTCATCACAGGAGATCCAATTATGAATTCCCCAAACTAAGAATTTTCATAGACAGTTCTTTAAACTCACTCGAGAGCTGAAAGAACTAAAGTCAAGGGATGGCGCCCAAAATCCTACTCTGCAGATTGACATCCAACTAGCCCATTCCTATTGGAATGTTAACCGTTGCTGCATTGCACGATTACATACAGGTTATAGTATATTGTGTGGGACATGTTTGGAACTGAATGGTGATGCCACAAATCTCAGACAGATGTTGCTAGACTGGAAATTGAGGAGGTAGAAAGACTGAAGGACAGCATGAGAAGTTACCAATTTGGCACACATGTAGACACTATGGACAAAGAGAAATAGATAAGTATTTAGGGTGCTCTTGGCAAGACAAATATCGTTTTTATTAGGAAGCCAATTTTTCTGCTATTAAGAGGGGGGAAATTACTTCTCTCACTTATGAGGTAAGTCATCTTTCTTTCTGCTATCTTTAATTCTTAAGTTCATATTACTTGCTCCAACTACCACATAAATATCATTATTGATCTTCAGTAATAAAAAGTTCCATCAAAACACTATGCTTTGCTGACACCAACTTCTACTTAAGTACATATAGGTGTAGCTTTTCTATTTTTTTACCTTTTTGGAGCACTTAAATATTCCAATCAGCATAGATGATTGGACTCTTCGCAATCATGTACTTCTTGTGGAATTCTCTATTTTCTTATTCATACTTTATGTGGCTTTTTCTCCCATCACATCAATAAATTATAAGAAACTGTGACCCCTATCCGTCATCAGCAAGCATTTGTAGATTAAAGAACTGCACAACTTGATCTAGTCCTGTCAAAATGATCCTCTTCTGTGAAGATTAACCCTTTTGAGTTAGAACTGGACAATCTATTGCCTTCCTCACCCATCTTCAACCTCTGCTTCTTCTTCCTCCTCCGCCTAGATTCTAAAAAACTTGACCCACTACTTCTCCATCATTTCATCCATCAGTTAAGACTAGCATGTGATATGTTTCCTCAAAAATTTTCAGCCAAAATCCGCCTCAAATTTTCTAATTCCCAACTACTAAATTTAAGTTGGTGAATCCCTATATTACCGATATCTGTCCTATCCTCGGTCACTTAATCAGATTAGTGATATTGAAAACCATCATGTACACAAACAACTAATAAAGGATAGCTTCCTCAGAAACACAATCTTTAAATTGTTATTATTTTTATAAACAGACTTGTACAGAATCGTATCTCTCACTCACACTATAATTGAAATATCAGAACAATTTCAAATTAAAAAGAAAAAGAAAAAATGTTTAATCTGACAAGCTTAACACTGCCAGCTGAATATGAGTTTGTCCAAACAGACCTTGGGATATCATAAAAGACAATTTCTTAAATGATTCCAGATTGGTAAACATTAGCTGCTGCTAGCCTATTCTATAAACTATAAAGTAAATATGTGGTCAATATCAGGGTTATTTTCAATGTAGAGGTCATGTTCTCATACTCCCAAACTATGGGAGAATTTGTCTAATAGTAATAACATCTCATTAACCACCATTCCAGGAGAAACAGACAAATTATTCATTACAAGTGCTAATCACTAGCATGAACAAACTGAGCTCTTCCCATTAGCAACCAGAACCTTCTCAAAAGCATGTTAGCAAATGTCTATCAGTTCACTTCTGAACACATATACCAAGTAAAACTAAATGGTAATACCAAATAAATCTCAACTTGCAATTACCATTTATATATATGGATTAAACCAACTCATTTCTGTAATATATCTGTTAAACAAAAATCATTCTTTTCTGAGCACCCAAGTGTGTGGTCTCGTGCACATCGAAGTAGTTGGAATTGAAGCCCATGGGAGACATGGGTTCTAATCCCAGCAGGAGAAGAACCTTAAGCTATTTCTTCCCATCTGTCCGAGATTAACAGATATCCAATGTCATAATCTAGGCTGAATCATTACCAAACTAAAATAGCTTCCTCAATCACAATGATTGCTTATGCATAGGCTATTATGAGTTCAAGACAGACCTCTATGGGGAATTTGGAGCAAGCTAACCCAGAAATTACCCTTTTAAAAAATCAATCCTTCTTTATGAACATAACAACTTTATACTGCAATTTCATGCATAACCCCTTTTTTCCTTTTTGATAACTGTGGTGTATGGCCTAGCTTCTGCACACTTCGACTAATGACTAATTACACAGGATACATATCACCTCCCATCAGCAACATAATAGCAATATGTACCAGGTAACTTTGTCCACTAAGGAACAACTTTATACCACACTTTCACTCATAAATCTAATTCCACATGATACCTACAAACTCACACCAGCAACATAATAGCAATAAGTACCAGGTAACTCTGTCCACTAACGAACAACTTTATACTTCAATTTACTCATATATCTAATCCACGTGATAACTACAACCTCCGACCAGCAACAGATACCAAGTAACTCTCTCTATCCACCAAGGCCACCAAAACTAGGACAGATAGGAACAAATCACCAAATGTTTTTCGTCTCTGCTAGGATTTAATCTAATACCTCATGGTTCTTAACCCACTTCAGTGACCACTAGACCACACAGTTGAGTTGGGTGCTCAATTTCACGCATGAACTTGATGCAAAATGATTGAATAATCCAATTATAACTCAAAAAAAACAAAACAAAAAAGCACTACGAGATTCAGATACAGTATTTTCTCACCTCAAATCGTATGTTCTTATAAACAAGCTCCTCAACATTACTACCAACAGTAGGATTGGTAGTAACCACCTCACCCAGATGCAACTTATAAAGCGTCGTCGTTTTTCCAGCATTATCCAATCCAACAACAATGATCTTGTACTCTTTCGCCGGAAACATCATGAACCAGAATCTCGATACGAAACCTCCCATAATTTTACAGATCTGATTTAAAACAAAAACCGATCAAAGTTGATTGATTCGACTTTCAGATTCCGATGAAATCGTCGTTTACCGTAACTAGAATCGACGGTAAGCAAAATCGATCGGTGATGAATAATCGAATTTTTGATCTGAGAATTGCCTTTTTGACGAAGAAATTGGAATTCTTTAGAGTAAAATATTCAAAAAAGATGAAAAGTAAAGAAGGAGATGAGACGACAATAATTTTATGCTGTTAATGCCACCGTGGCACTGAAATGTCACCTGTGAGAGGTAGTACGTAGTTTCGATTAATTTTATGAAATATTTTTTAATTTTTATAAGTAATATATATCAAATAACTTTTATTCATCGAAGCTAAACATATGAAAAGAAATCGCTTAGTGTTTTGACGGATGCAATTTTCACTAAAAATAAAATATTAGATGATTTTTTCTCATTTATTTAATTTTGATGAACAAAGTTATTTGGTGTTTGTTGTACATAAAAGGTAATGGATATTCGGTGAAATCATTCGAGACACACACCTCTTTTAATAGAATAAATTGTTTTAATTATAATCCTAATTTTATTGTTGTGCCAAAAAAGGAAGAAGGAACTTTTGTGAAATCAAAAACACTATATGCAATTTGTTTTTGATAATCAATAAATTTTATAGGATCAATTTTAAATGATGTGTTTAACTGGAGATTGTAATTGTTATATAAAAAAAAAACTTTAAATGAAAGAATAGGAGACATGATAGAGTAAAAAGATGAAAAGCATTATGAAATATGTAATTTAAAACACAACGTTATGAATTTACACATCTTTAAATAATTATAAGAAAAAAATCGAGAGATTCAGAAGGCCATGGAAGAGGCATTCAAGGTCTACACTATGCTAGTATGGATATTTAAATGGAGTAGATATTGAACTCAAGATAATTAGAAACTCAAAAGATCAAAGAAGGCTTGCTAACGTTAGATCTTGATCGTGCGCCTAATCCACAACTATAAAGGAGTAGAGAATTAAAGATTTGACGAATATGAAATTCTTATATATAATTGTAAGAATCAATTCTAACATGTTTGAATTATAATAGTTTCAACTAAAATTATTACAAAGTCTAATTTTCAAATTATTATTAATTTCAATAAATAGTTATGAATATGATTCTCTTTGTGAGACTTATGGATATTATGTCTCTATTGACTTCAAACCTTCATTTGGGCTTACTTAAGGATTATATGCTTGCTCACACAAATAATTTTTTTCTTGTTGCTAGATTTATAATAGTTTCTAAATTATGGTTAAAATTTGAAACAAACCAAAAGTGGCTACTTGGTATAAATAATGGTGTCCATAGTATTGCTTCCAACTGTGTGTTTATTGGGTCATTTGCATTTTTGCCCTATTTTAATGTTGGTTTTTAATTTTTTTTGCATCTAATTCTAAATAACTTTTTTTTACCAACACATAAATTTTATATTTCAACTTTAATTTTATATTTTTATATCATACTAGTATTTTATAAATTATATAACTTTATTTTTTAAAGAACTTATGTCCATTAGATATAAGTTCAATTGTTAAAGGATAAAAATATGATCAATTTATTTAAAGAATAAAAATAAAAATCAATTTATTTAAAGCATAAAACGAATTACGATATTCACTAGTAATTTTCGGCTTATCACAAAGAATAGTTAATGTTTTGGATATTTAAATTTTATGATTGAAACTTCAGATTCACCAACAAATGATGTGGTGCAACAAATTAAGTTACTTTTTTTAATCAAATGTCTTAATTTTGAGTTTCGACTGTGATTTTTTTTTTTGCAGGGAGTGCTTTCCGCAAATGGATCTTATATGGTGTGAATTCAAAATACTCAAGCTCTATTGAAGATATCGGACATCAAATAGATTGTTTTAAAAATAATAATAATATAGAATATAGAAATCTCATACATTTGGGGTTAACCACATCCGATTCCGGAAGTTTTTTCAATTATAAAAATTCTAGATTTTTCATTATTCTCAAATACATTCCTTGGTTGTCTGATACATTGCAAATGATACATCACTTAACGGGAGGGATGTATCAGAGATGGGATGGATGTATCCGAAAAGAGATAGAGATGTAGCCTAAAGAGGATAGAGATGTATCCGAGATGGGATAAGAATGTACCTGAAAGAAGATTTTTGTAATTTTTTTTAAATAATAGAAATATTTAGAGATTATGATATTTTAAGGGAAAACTACATAAATGGGCTATAAAATTCAAAATAATTACATGTTCATATCCCAATCCAAAGTAATTCAAGAAATATACATTCTCTAAAAAAAAAAATTTACAGCCCATACCTCGTTTTATTAAGGCTGATAAATTTCGCTTAACTGATATCAAATTGGTATCATATACTGTATTGGTATCATTAATACTGATAATTTCTCTTAACTAATAATAAATCAGTATATATACATACAATATTGGTTCATTAAGGTTTTTTGTTCAGAAATTACTCATTAGTCAGTGATACTATAAAAATATTTGTATATTGGTGTGGTATCATTAAGGTTTCTTGTTCAGAAATTAGTCATTAGTCAATAATACTATAAGAATTACTGATACTTTAACAGTATATATATATATATATGATTAAGTATCAATGAAGTCAAATTATCAGCCTTAATGATACTAATACAGTATATGATACTGATTTAATATCAGTTAAGCGAAATTAGTTGAGGGTATATAGTGTAATTATTTAGTGGGGTATGAATATAAAGGGGTATATGTTTGCAATTATTTTAATTTTATGAGGTATTTGCTTAATTTTCCCTATTTTAAGTTGTGTGTTTACGTAATTTTTCTAAAAGAAAACACATTTGGACTTATATGAAAAACCCATGGGCCAATGTTGGACTTATATGAAAACCCGACCCATTATTTCATCATTTATTCTCTCACACACCTCGAATCCTTCACAGTGGTTTTTGTGCATAGCAGAAAGGAGAAATAAGCGGGAAAAAGATGCAGAAGCGGCAAAGCGGTGGTGTAGCTGGCGGTGGCTCAGCTACTCCGGCAGCTAAGAGAGGACGTCCGTTAGGTAGCGTAAACAGTAACTCCGCCGCTGCCTCTGCTGCGGCGGCAGCCGCATCCAGTGCTGCCGACTCAGTAGCTCCGCCAACGCTTCTCGGACCTTCCCTTCATGTTCACTATGCATTTGCTGGTCAGTTAGTGCCTTATCGTATGTGTATCATACTGAATTTTGAATGCGTTGTCATTAACTTGATAGGTTTGAAAGGTGAAGGTTTGTAGTGCTATGTGGATAATGTATCTGTATATATATGAATGAAATTTATGTGGTTGTTTTGTGTTTTTGTACTGCCATTTGCATTACCAGTGTAACTTTGTGAGCTGAATTATTGAATTTTTTGAGCTTGGGGTGCGACCTTGTCCGGATGTGCGTGATGAAGCTTAGGGATTTGAATTACCATAGTATAAGGTGTGAGTAAATGGACGGTAATGTCGAGTTGAAGTTGTATCCTGCTGGTTGTTTCCTTGTTCAGGAAATTAACTTTTACTCGTATCCAATAGCTTTCAAGGATTTGAAAAAGAATTTCTAACCTAAATCCCTGAACTACACAGGAAAATGCTGTTAGAAAAGTAGTGAGAGAGGCACCCAAGGGTGTGGCCTAGTGGTCAGTGGTTGAGAACCTTGAGGTCTCAGGTTCGAAATTCGGAGGCAAAAAACAGCAGTTGATTCTTTCCATCTGTCCTAACCTTGATTAACAGAGTTATCTGTTATTGTTGGTGGGAGGTATCCCGTGAATTTAGTCGAGGTGCGTGTAAGTTGTCCCGGACACCACGGTCTAAAAAAAGTAGCGAGAGGGGTGGAATAAATAGCCAGTACCCTGAAAGGGAATTTCACCTATTTGCAACAAACTTAATTCATTTTTTTTAAAAATTGGTAACTTAAAACTAAATTTAATTTTCTTGATGAACAACAAACGAATTTCATTTTTCCAGTTACTCTATGAAGAATAATGTTGTTTAAACTTAATGGAGATGTTCCCCAGGAAAGTTATTCCTGGTGTCGCAACTGCTGTTGCTGCCTTTTTTTTAGACATTTGCTCTTTTAGTAGGAACTAAAGACTTTGTTTAAATGTTGTCAAGTTGAGGAGCTAGACACCCAGGATCATGGCCATATATTGGAACCTAAATACATAAACATTGTTGTCAGGTGAGAGTTCGCCTTTGAGTCAAATGCACATTTTATGGGATTACACTGGGTATGTTGTTGCACATTTTGGCATCGTGAGTCAAATTGGAGAATTTAATATAGAATTGAAAATACAAAAATGTTGACTCTCAGAATGGCCTCGAAACAATAACATAGAGGGCAGGGTTTCAGAATGGAAAGACATTCCTCTCTAGACCTGAGATCTACTTAAATAGTTGATTTTTCGCAGTCCTTGAGCTCTGGGTGTATTACAATTTTACAGTTGCTGATTGATCCTTCGGGAGAAGGCAGTCCTGAAGGATGTTGATCCGCATCTAGGTTTGTTCGAAGAAGTGTGCGTTTATAGGAACCTTTCATGCAAAGCTCATCGAAGAAAACAAGTCCAAAGTTCACTTCGTTGCTCAAGCTAGTAATGTTCATAAATGATTACTCAAATAATTCTCGTCACTATAACTCGGGAAAAGCTCACGGGATAGATAAGCTGTCTTAGATACTCTCATGCCTCTCGATTTGTTGAGGGATGCCTTTTTGCTACTCCTTTTGTTCTCTGATCATTGGTTCTACCGATGCTTCTTTAGTGTCACCTAATTTTGTGTTTTTTCCCCCACTATGATCTAGATCTACTTTCTTAATGCCAAGGTCCCCTCTTTCTAGCTATTCTATCCACTCTCCTGTGTTTTCGCCGTCATTCTGTTGCCTCTCCTCCCCCTTCCTTTGTAGTCTAAGATGGTATAGTGGCTCCTTCAGATTAGTCACTTAGAAAAATTCTCCATAGTTGTGCATTTGCAATAATCTTTTTAAGAAGAACGGGTTAAAACACTCATTTGTCCTTTTAATGTGAATTTGTCAACTAATGTTAATAAGGGACTGTGCTAGCCACTGTCAGGTGGTGTTCATGAAGGTGTTATTGTGCAGTACTCAACCTCTTGATTCTTGGTCTGTTATCTGGAGGTAGATGCTCACCTCCTAACCTCACTCTCAAACTTTATTCGATTATCGGCCTTGTATATGATTAAACCATCTGCTACATAGGCTTATAGCTCAACAAATATCTTCCAACTAATGGATCAACATCCCACACGCATATGTCTTATCTTCTGTCCTCTAAAGGCCCAATTAAATAGTGCATCCTTCACTGGTACTGGACATAGTACATTATATCCGGAACCTCTTATATAAGTGTTGAGAATAAAGAAGCACTTTTTAACCATATTAACAAAGAGCTTCCAAGAAAGCATTTCTCGTGCAGATACAACAACTCCTTTGTCTGTTGGGTCTGTTATCTCTACTATCGAGGGAAGGTCGATTCCGTTTCAATCTAATGATAGAAAATTTTAAGGGAAGTTTGATTTAAGGATTTCCTACCTAGTTTAAATAAGGAAAGTTTTAATAACCAAAATTTTAGGATTTCCTACCTAGTTCAAATAAGGAAAGCTTTAATAACAAAAATTTAAGTCGTTTAAAAATTTTAAATATTAGGAAAGTAATTAGATGACTAGTTTGTCTAGTGTGAGATCAATTTTAAGAGGTAAAAAAGGGAACAACATTTCGGGAAGGGCCTTCGTACTTTTAGATAGATATAGAGAATATAAATCTAGATCCAATCTGTAATTGCTATGCTCTGTTCGAGCTTTAAGTATTGGTTGTACAGTAACTCTACTTTAACAATTCCGTATACATATTTGTATTCAATGGACTAATCTCCAAAAATGAATGTTAGTATTCTACAATCACCACGTATTTGGTATGGGACTAAACTTGGAGTCGAAATGGACTTATCTTTCAATGGACTTATATTACAAGTTGTGTTCTTTGGCCCATAAAATTCATTCTTTTCCATATTTCAAGTTCTTTTAAGATAAGGAAAGAATTTATATAAAGTTTACTTTTCCATACATTTTAATGTTCAAAAAAAAAAGGAAAGAATTTATATAAAGTAAACTCTTATTAATTTTGAAGTCATTAGGACTTCCTAAATAATTCAAATAAGTAAAGATTTAATGACCAAAATCTTAGTTGATTTCAAAGTCATAAAAATTAGGGAGATAATAAAATGACTATTTTATCTAATGTGGAATCTAATTTTAAAGGTTAAAAATGGTGAATAACATTTCGCTAGGAGCTTCGAACTTTCAACACGTATAGATTATAGATGTTTACAATTCTTTGTATATTTTTATATTCTTGTATTTTACTTGTATTACCAAAGGGTATGATGTAGATGTCAATGGAATGGACCATGGAGATATATGTGCAAAGCCCATCGAGTCAAAAGAAGCTACATAAACTTTCCATATGTCAAAGCGTCGGGTGAGGGGGCCTGAGTTATTTGGCATCTGCGCGGTGGAAAGTAGTAGATATCTGGTGGACTAGTTGAGGTCCTTTGCAAATATATGCTTTGATTGTGCTTTGCACTTAAAGCTCTAATAGATCTTGAGCTCTTGTATGCCTTTTGCCTTTACCTCTAGGACATCCATGTGGGACAAGATTTGACTCTTCCAGTACTCCAACTGTAACATTCCAACAATTTGGTCGACCCAATCTAAGCAAAATTAAAGTAGTTTCCGATCCGCATAAGGTACAGCCACTGGTGTACGATGAAACACCATTTATGTACATTGCAGCGTTTTTGAAAAATTGATTGACCTGCTGAATTTGAGGAAATAGTGCAGGCATTTGTAGAAGGTAAGTAAATTAAAATATTTTCTGATCCGCATAAGGTACCATTGGCGTAAGATAAAACACAATTTCATGTAAATTGCAGCATTTCTGAAAATTTGTTTGACCTGTTGAATTTGAGGAAATAATACAAGCATTTGTAGAAGACCAGGATGTGGATTAAATGATGCATTTTCCAGCTACATATGCTTATGATTATCATTTGGTTACCAATCTTCTGTTCTTCTTACAGATCAGAATAATAAAAGGATTGTTCTGGCACTTCAAAGTGGATTGAAGAGTGAGCTGACGTGGGCATTAAACGCTCTCACTTTGCTATCATTTAAAGAGAAAGATGAAGTCCGCAAAGATGCAACCCCTCTTGCGAAAATTCCTGGGTTGCTTGATGCTCTACTTCAAGTTGTATGTTTCTCAATGTTTTCCGTGTAACTTCTGCTTCATGGTTGACTCTTGATTAGTTTTTCCCTATTTACTATCATAGTGATGGCAATGATCTGTTTGACAGATAGATGACTGGCGTGATATAGCCTTACCAAGGGTGCTTGTGAAGACACCACGTGTTCGACTATTGGGTGCAAATTCAGCTGTTACTGGATTTGGAAATGAATATGAGGCCTTGAACTCCGATAATCCCTTACCTCATCCTAGGTAATTCAGCATGCCCTCACCCCTTCCGTCTTCTTCCAGTTGCCTTTAGTTGTAAATCTTAGTTTCCAATGCATGGAATCTGCAATGCAGACCCTACCCTGTATTTAATTGTCTTGTGTTACTTGCTCCATATATCCTTTGACCACAGTACTGGATCTGGATCTTCCAACAAAGAGGCATCTGTTCTGAAGTGTGCTAACAAGCTTCACCCTGGAGCCTGGAATTTTGATGAAGACGGCCTATTTAATTTGGATGAGGAGGGGCGTGCTGAGAAACAGCTGTGTGCTGTCGCTGCTTCAAACATTATCCGCAACTTCTCTAACATGCCAGATAATGAAGTCATCATGGCGCAGCACAGGCATTGCTTTGAAACCATATTTCAATGTCTTGAAGATTATGTTACAGGTGGGGAAAGAGGTTTTAAATTAATCTAAGTTTTTTTGTGTTTGGTTTAAATTTGCCATCTATCATGTGGCAGTTTGTATTATGTTCTCCTCATCTAAGACATTTACTCATCTATCTTCTGAATCTATCTTCCTGGTTATACATTGAGGAGGATGTTGATTGTTAATGATGTATGTAATTGACTTATTAGACCAATAAATCCTACTGAGGAAATTCTATCATTCTAGAGGAATTATCTCTTGTTTATTCCTTGGAAACCTTCCTAAATGTTTAGCACATTCCATACTTCTGATAGTCAAATTCTCTACCTGTTTAGTCACCCTTTTATTGTTGTCAGCTTATTGAAGTTTATGACTTATGTGGCTTCATTTTATACTTTCCAATGAAAAGGGTCAATTAAAGATTCCTGTGCTTGCCTGGTATAATCTAAAGAGACTGCTTGGACTTTGTTGACAATCTTGTTTATGTTGTTGCATGGCATGCCAACAACAACATACTCAGTGTAGTCCCACAAGTGAGATTGAGGAAGGTGGTATGTATGCAGCCTTAACCCCACCTTGTGAAGGTAGAGAAGTTATTTCTGATGGACCCCGGCTCAAGCAAAGCATATAAAAATTGACAGATGGCTGAATGCCATATATTCTTGATTAAAATGTTTTCTCGACTCATATGCATTTAAAACATGTTTCTCTCTACCTATTTTTGATTTCGGATTCCTTTTGTTGACAGAGGATGAGGAACTTGTCACAAATGCCCTCGAGACTGTAGTGAATTTGGCTTTGTTGCTGAATCTTCGGATCTTTAGCTCCTCAAAACCTTCTTTTATCAAAATGACGTAAGCATTTGACTTGTCAGTTGCTTGCTTTGTACTATTGTCTCTTATACTGAGTGGAGGCTTTTTTTCGTTTCAGTATGTTCTAAATTGAGTTGTTTGTTTCTTGATCCAGGGAGAAACGTGCAGTCAAGGCTCTCATGGGAATGCTGGGATCTGCTGTGAAGGCTTGGCACTCTGGCGCTGCTGAATTAATTGGCCGTCTTATAATAAATCCTGACAATGAACCTTTCCTACTTCCTTTTGCTTCACAGGTTGATGTTCATTTTGACAGCTGCAGTACTAAATTTCCATCTGTACCTTTATGAATGTTCAGAAAACTCACTAAACACAATTTGTGAGACATGCAGATATATACACGTTTGGTCGATATAATGAGCTCTCCACCTACTGATGCTCAAGCAGCTGCTGTAGGTGCATTATATAACCTTGCAGAGATAAATATGGACTGTCGTTTGAAGCTGGCCAGTGAGCGATGGTAAGTGACAGAATTTGACCTAATTATAGTTAACAGATTCCTCTTATTTTTGTATCTGAACGACTGATTCACCACATTGAACTTCAGGGCAATTGATCGACTGTTGAAAGTGATCAAGATGCCACATCCGGTACCAGAAATTTGCAGGAAAGCAGCAACTATTTTGGAAAACCTTGTGTTGGAGCCGCAGAACAAGCCCCTCCTCCTATCATATGAAAATGCCTTTGCAGAAATGCTCTTTGGGGATCCAAGGTACTCAGACATATTCGCGAGGATATTATATGAACTAACATCACGACCAAGCAACAAAGTTGCATCAGCTTGTGGGATTTGGGGCATGTAACCCAGAGTGCTGTATTGGGTGGAATTGTGCTGACAGTCTGATGTACATATAAGTTTAACCTTGAATATTTATTAGTTTAACTTGCTGTTGTACTGTTTAAGCACTAATCTAGCTCTTAAATGTAAAATTTAGTTCCTGGCAAGTAGTTCTTTCTCCCCAAGTGCACTAATTATGGGTTAGTCCTCAGGTCTTTGGTTCAAGAATACTAAGGTATGTGTTGGTTAGACTTTTGTTATGAGTTTGATCTAAACAACAGCTACCCAATATTCAGGGATCATTTTCCTGAACCCATATGTGTTTCTGCGGGTCTTAGTGTAATTGGTCTGTTTGGAAATATACGTACTCATATTTTTCCACCACGACGTGCAATTCGTGTCATTGCCCGTCGGCCTGCTTCTATGTGTCGAGATGTAATCCAAGCAAGTTCAAAGTGCTTGAAGAGCATATTTACCGAAAGAAATACGAGTTCATTCTTCCTCTATTTTATTTACGGAATCTGGTTCTTTTGGGGTTATAGTTGATGGTTGGTTCTAAATTCCAATCTCTATTACAAAACCAAACATAAGAGATGCAATCAATTTTCTTGATCGTGGAAATATCACTGAGAAATAGGAATTCGGATTATCAATTTTACAACTTCGGCTACACAACCTGTCCCTTCAGATAAATATTATCGGGGAGAGGTGAATTCAAAATTTTGATTTGATGGGTTCGACATTCAAGATTGTTAATATTGGACTTATCGTACTTCTAATATTATGGGTTTAGAAATCATATTATAAATTTTATATTGGGTGTCACAAACATAGGGTTCAGATGAACTCGATGCCAAAGAATCCACCTTTATTCCTACTCTTGTCGTAGCCTTTCCGTTCGAATAAATATTTCCCAGGCAGAGGTGGATCCAATATTGTAACTTGATGGGTTGATCTTCAAAATACCATGTACATTTGTTGAAAATTTTGTGTATTTTGACATAAAATGTATATACTCTATGTCAGTAATATTAGGTTCGAATAAACTCGATGTTGAAGCATTAGTAGATCCACCCCTATTCCTTGGCGGATTCAGAATTTTAAGTTGACGAGTTTGACCTTTAAATCTTTTAGCATCAAACACATTTCAATTCTAAATTATAAGCTCAGATTTATTAGTTGTTAAAATTTTGGTGCGTTTCCACGTAAAAATCCATATTTAGTGTCAAAAATACTGAATTCAGATGAACTTAATATCAGAACCGCCCCTCCTCCTACTGTTGCTGCAGCTATTTCCAGCTCCTTATTGTCCCCTTCTCAATTCAGTACACAAAACAGCTGGTTCCATCTTTACTCAGCTATTTGCATCTACCATTTCATGCATTTATTACTTAGAATTTAATACAAAGTTCTAAACTCTCTTTATCATATAAACCACAAATACAACTAGTTGATACTGTTGTAACAACCTCATCCCATGAAAAATAATACCCCTCCATCTCATTTTATGTGAAGATATTTGACTGAACGCGAAATTTAAAAAGACCTTTGACATGCAAACCATTTATACACTATCTTTTTAAATGAGTGGTGGTGAGAGTTTCACGTGTCTTTTCATTTTCTCTCTCTTTTAGTGAAATTTCCAGCATTTCTTCAATAAATTTCCCTACTTTATTATACCGATTTTCTCTCCCCGTAGATTTTATATTAGAAAGAAGGCAAATCCAAAAGCTTCAGAATTTGGATATAACGTTAAGCTTATAATTGTCTCGACTTTATATGCATTCCTTCTATTTAGAATTTTTAGATCAGTTGATCCCAACGAATCATGTCATTAAGGGTAAAATGACGATACTATGATCAAACAATTTCCAAAAGAGAAAAGTATCATTCTTTTCGAACAAACTAAAAAGGAAACATGTCACATGAAGTAATGAAGTAAGATGCAATGGGTTATATGTGCTTTGTGTTATGACACAATGAAAATATACAACTCAAATCATATAACAAATTGTAACCATTTTCTTGAGTGTATTTTCTCAGATTAACAATTCTTCGTCGTGTTTGTGACCTTCATTTGCTAGAAAATAGAATATTTGGTATCACTTTTTATAAATAATCAAATCAAATTACATTGTACATTGCAATCTTTAAGGTAACAAAGAATGATAATACTACAACATAACTTTTACTGGAGAAAAATTAAAAATTATTTTCAAGAATCATTAATTGTGACAATTCTAGGTACTTCAACTGGGAATTCATGAACCTCATCCATCCATGGATTCTTCTCTTTAGCAGGATTAATCGTCTTCAGCGCGCGCCACACAGCACTGTTACATTTAAATCCAGAACCAAATGCAATTTGCCATGTCCTGTCTCCTTTCTTGATCCTCCCTTTAGCTTCAGTATAAGCCAATTCATACCATAAAGAGCTGCTTGATGTGTTACCAAACCTGTAAAGTGTCATTCTTGATGGCTCCATATGCCATTGGCTGAGCTCGAGATTCTTCTCGAGCTCATCCAGTACAGCCCTTCCACCAGCGTGTATGCAGAAATGCTCGAATGCCAGCTTGAAATCAGGTATGTAAGGCTTGATTTTCATCTTGAAGATCTTCCTTGCGACTAATGTCATGAAGAAAAGGAGTTGCTCAGACATAGGAAGGACTAATGGCCCGAGAGTTGTGATGTTAGTTTTTAGTGCTTCCCCTGCAACAGCCATTAGGTCCTTCGATAAGGCAACACCGATCTCCTTCTTATCGTCCTCCTCCTGGAACACACAACCATAGCTCCTGTCATCCGCACCCTTGTGTGTACGTACTGTATGGATGAGTTGGTACTTGGAACGTCGACGGTCTGATAATCTGTTTGACAGAAGAATTGCAGCACCTCCCATCCTGAATATGCAATTTGAGACAAGCATTGATCTATTGTTGCCAAAGTACCAATTGAGTGTTATGTTTTCCATACTCACTACAAGTGCATAAGAATTAGGATTCACCTGATACAACAACATTGATAAAAATCAAACAGTTAGTAAATAGATCAATGTCACGAGTTCGAGCCGTGAAAGCAATCACTAAAGGTAAGATGTCTACATCACATCCCTTAGGGTGCGGCCCAGGGTGTCCTTGTCAAATAGTACCATGTAAAGTTCCATGTTTTTATACAATTAATGTTTGTCACTCTTGTCTCATAAGTTAGTTGAGTTCAACTTCCCACATGGGAGAAAGTTAATGAAACACTTTTTGAGAAGTGGGACTCATCAAGAATTGGCAACTAGTAGACATTGGACATTAATGTGGTCCACTCCATTTTACTATCTCGTTTTCATATTATCTGTCTTTTAAGGTTTTTAAGAACTCGTCAAAAAAGACATTTAATAATATTAATCATAAGAATATTTGTTTAATTTAACTACACATTCTTAAACATCTCACTTATTGAACACTTTACCTATTGGAACAGTAAAAATAATTTTGGACAGGAAGTAACAAAATGACTCCTTGTTTTTTTTCTTCTAAACTGTCAAATATTTTAAAACGAATTCATTTTCACAAAAAAACGACTAACAGTTGAGATCGAATACAGTGAAGAGGATGTTATTACAACCATATCAAACACAAAAGTACAATGAATTGTGAGACCAAAAGAGAAAAACAACTAGTAAGATTCTGTAACGAAAGAACAACAAAGGGTTGAATCTTCGTGGATCGTGACAGCAAGGTCACAACTATAATAAGTTATTAATGTCCAAAATCTACTTAATTTGAAAAGTTTGTTTTGTCCAAAGCGTTTTTTGGGAAAAGTAATTTTGGAAAATAGTACTGTTTGTATTTGACTAATCAATTTGAAAAACACTTTTGACAATATTAGAACAGCTTTCAAGATTCTGGAGAACAACTAGTACTTTCTTCAGCTTCTATGACTATTCGAAAATAAGCACTTTTGACTTTCCAAAAACTTAACCGAACAGACTATAAGTTGAAAAAAGAACAAACCTGCAATAGTTGTTTAGCAAGATCAATAGAAATGAGTCCAGCACTACATCCCATTCCACCAAGATTATAGCTCATAACATTTCCCCTCAGCTTGTAATGGTTAACAATCATAGCAGAAAGTGATGGTGTTGGATTAAACAAGCTACAATTCACCACAAGTATCCCAATATCCTTAGCCTTCACCCTGGTTTTCGCCAACAACTCATCGATAGCACCAAACATCACCATCTCAGCCTCCTTCCTTGCCTCAGCCATGTTAGGTTCCGCGGGCACTCTCAAGAGTGCCTCAGGAAAATACGTCTTTTGTCCTAAACCCGACCTCTCTAGTATCTTCTTCTGAAAGGCCAAATTCTCCTCAGTAAAAATCCCGGCTTGTTTTGATCTCTTCATGAAAACTTCTTTACTACACATAACATCAGGCTTAGGCTTATAACATGAAAAATCAACCAAATACACTTTCCTAGGCCTTGTCATGAAATAAAGTGTCCCCAAAAAAACAACAAGAGCAGAACATAAAATCACTGTGATAAGATTGAACTTCAATTTATCCAATAATTGGATTAAGTCCTCTACTGAAATTGTCATAACATGAACACAAAGTACCCCCAAAACAGGAACCAAAAACAGATACATAGCATTGCTGATCAAATAATGGTAACCAAGTTTCACATATTTGAGCCTGATTGATTGAAGAAAATTAGGAAGATTGTTAACTTCAACCGAAATTCGAGAGGTTTCAGAGCTAACTGAATTCTTGTTTTTCTCATCCCCCATTGTTTAAACTGAGCTTGACCCTCAATTCAATGAACTTAGAGAAGAGAAAATGAGAAGTTTTCTTGATGAAATAAGAGATACCCGAGCGTAAAGAACTCTTTTTTAGATGAAATAAGAGATACCCGAGTGTGAATAATGGATCTTTAGATGAAACAAGAAATACCCGAGTGAAAAGAATGGACTTTTAGACGAAACAAGAGATACCCAAGTGAAAAAAATGAACTTTAAAATGAAATAAGAGATACCCGAGTGAAAAAATGAACTTTTTAGATGAAATAAGAGATACCCGAGTGAAAAGAATGGACTTTTAGATGAAATAAGAGATACACAAATAAAAAATACTGATTTTTAAATGAAACAAAAGACACCCAAGTGACAAGAACTGATTTTTAGACAAAATAAGAGACACCCAAGTGACAAGAACTGATTTTTAGATGGAATAAGAGATACCCGAGTGAAAAAAATGTCTTCCAGATGAAATAAGAGATATTCAAGTGATAAAAATTGATTTTTAGATGAAATACGAGATACTTTTTTTAAAAAAGATAATCTTTTTAGACGAAATAAGAGAGTTCTAAGTGAGAAAGATTGAACAAGAAATAGAGTTGTAAATGTGTTGGGAAAAAATGATGAATTTGTTGGACAAATTATAGGATGCATGAACAGCAGGCTGGTGCAACTACCCCAACGAACTTTTTAATTGTTATGGCATTTAATTTGCCACTTGGGAAAAATAAATATAAGTACTAAGGTTTCGTGTATAATTTTTTCTTTAATTTTAGTAATTTGAAAATTGAAGGAAGATGGATTTAATGACTGGTTATATTAAGTTTTACTTGAAGCATTGATTTTCATTAAGATTAGAAAGGCTTTACAACAGAGTATTCAATACTTTGTAAATAACTTATTTTTCTTTTCGGCTATCTACGTAAGACTATGTGAGATCTTATCTGCATACCTAACATTATCTATCTTGTGTTAAAGTTTGTCAATTCATTAAGGTGCATTTAATTGTTTTACATGAAAGACGAAGTTAATCACCACTTCAAGTCTATGACATGACATCTTTCCCTCATTGATATGTCAGTCTAGATACGATATACTTTTCTCCGTTATTGTTTACCGTTCTTTCTTTCCGCTAGCTATTCATGCATAATATTATTTAATTTATATGATTCTTTTCATAGGATTAATCCAACAGAAAAATAACATGAAAGATCAATAGATAAATCACATTTTGTAGTGTCATTTTTTTTTGTTTAAATTATAAGTGGACGTAGGAGATCATCTCTATGCTTTTAGCGGGAGATAAATTTTATGGCCCATTTCAAGTGTTATTTAAGTTATATTCTTTTTCAAAAGAAATTATTAAGAGATAACACAAGAAATCGATAAACAACTTGTAACATAATCAGATCAATTTTATTGCCTAATACATATGCTTTTAAAGTTATATGACCCTTTTTAAAATAAAAAAATTTGATAAATTATTATATCGAAATTTAATATATAAAATATAAAAATTATATTTAATGAATCGCTTTTTTAAGCAAAATGTAACTGATCATACGAGATCATTTCCTCCTTTCAAGCTTTGCCATTCTAGAGTTTGAGATTGTATTACCACGTGGTAGGCTTTTCCTCATTAATTTTTAGTTTATATGGTCATGCTTTGGTTTAAATTAAGATTCTTGTATAAATTAAGAATTTAACATATATAATGGATATTTTAAAAGTATTTCACTAGGGTAAATATAGTAATTTTAATAATTACTATTAATCCTAATTTATCCTACGACATATGAGACAATATTCGTGTTTTGTGCGCGCTTTCTTTCTCTTTCTCTTTCTCTATCACACACAAATTTAGAATTTACATAATAATATAAATAGCCGCAGTTCATTCCAATCTATTCAATTTTACAATCAAGAAATTTCTTTTAAAAAATTGCTTACGATTTTACGCGCTATTCATTTAATGTAAATTTATGCATGTGTTCTTTCAAAAATTTAAAATAAATAAATATATATATACATAATTCAGAAGCCCATGACTTCGTATTAAAGGAAACCCCATAAATGAAGCTCAAAAAATACATATGAAAATAAAGAACTTGTTGACAGTAATCTTTGACCAAAAAATGTCAACATTTTAAATCAAATAAATTTTATTTTTATCATAATTAATTTCTTGATTTAAATCTTTACATATATATCAGTAGCTCCCCAACAATCACCACCCAACTTGCAATCCAATATTGGTTCACATCATCTTATATCTCACACATCAATAATATTGACCAAACTGGAAATCTTATCTTAAGGAAATATTAAATTACGTGTGATTTAAAATTTATAAGTAATTGTAAATATTAATTGAACGACAATCTAATATTCTATCTGTAAGAGTAAGTATGCATGTCCTATATGAGCAAACATTAGATGTGAATCTAACATCGTCTGAAAGGGTTATTTTACGAAGACTATATGTTTGTACAATTTTCATTTATAGGGACAAAATTCAAATAATAGCTTACAAAAATAATATTTGCGTATATAAATCATGTGTTACGCTATGCACTATGATTAAAATGAAGTTTCAATTTTGAGTCATGCAAATAGTGAACTTTTTGGTACGATTAATAACCTTCCTTAGCTCCTTATTTGAATTCAAATTTAAATAGAAAGTTTTGTTCTAAGATAGCTTTAATATAACTATGTCCTTTAAAGTAATTTTGAGTTACTTCTCTCACTACTTTACGAGGTTTTTTTTTTTGCGTCAAGAAAATTCAATTCTCTCTATATTTATGTATATGATATAACTTTTTCCTGAAGAAAAGTTAATTAAACCGCGTTCAAACAGATCTCAACTTGTAACATGCATCGACAGAAACAATAAATATGAAAGAAATTAAAGTTCATAAAAAATATATATATACATCGTCCATGCCTTCGTAATTATTAAAGAATGCCCATAAAAGAATTGAAGATCCCAAGTTTAGAAAATACATATAAAATGTTGTCAACAATATTTGTCTAGCAACTTCAAATTAAAGATGTCATTACAAAATCAATTCTTATTTGTCAATCACACATGAAAGTCAACTGCATTTTATTAAATTATTGTTTGCTTATTTTTATTTTTAATTTAAAGTTGGGGGTAAGAAGTTGGATGAACAAACAAATAAATTGTGAATGGTTTCTTGTTGTAAATATTTATATATCAGTAGCTGCCCAACAATATCACCACCCAACTGGCAAATCCAATTTTGAAACATGTCATTCCATATCTCACACAAGAATAAGTGTGGTATATAAGTAGATACGATTGAAATTTCTCTGTTCTTAATCAAAAAGTGGTTTCTATGCGTCATCCGGGGTGATAAAAAAGAACCATACCCTGTTGACAGTGTCCCTGTCCCTTAATCATCAGGCTACCCTTGGATTCTTCCCTCCAGATATTAATGAGGTGGGCGGGAAGCAAAGAAAATGAAGAAAATAAAGCTGAGATGATTTGAATATGTGAAGAAGAGGTGCGCAGATGTAATAGTAAAGAGGTGTGATTTTGGCCATACCAGATTTTTGGAAAGGTAGAGGTAGGCCGAAAAAGAGCTAAGGGGAGATGATTAGACAGAACATGACTCATTTACAGCTTACTGAGGACATGAGTACCCTAGATATATAGGTTAAAGTATGAAGGTCGTAGATTAGAATAGAAGAGTAGTAGCTGATAATCGAGCATTATCCTACTTTTATAAGGAGAGGCAGGGGCTTAGTCGATCCTCTACTCATCTTCTCCTTAATTAGTAGTGTTCACATAGCATCTTATATATTATTCATTTCTTACTACTATTATTGTTTCATTTACTTTGTTTATCTTGTTATTTCAATTTGTTATCAATATTATTTTCCTTTAATCCTGCTTTGATTACTTCCTTCGAGTTGATGATCTATTGAAAACAATCTTTCTATCTAAAAAAATTAGGGTAAGATATGCGTATATTTTACCTCCCCAGTATGCAAAGAAATACAATGTATAACCACTGGATAATCTATGCACAGTGAATGTGTATACTGTATATATACATTTATTATACATCGAATTGAGTATATAACCACGATAATTACAAACTATTACGTAAGGGATTGCCGCAATTCCTCCTTTGAAGGTTTTTTCGACTGGCTAAAAATATTAAGATCACAAAAAAAAAAAAAAAAAGTCATAGGCCCTTAGCAAAAAGGTCAATGTTTATACAATAGTTATAGTTTGGACTTAAAGAAAATGGATAGGAAATTACTGTTTTTTGGTGAACTTAGGTGACCAAATATATATATATGTTTCAAAATATACTTCTTTATCTGTTTGGAGTGGTAGCCAAGAATTTAAATCCACACGAAAATACACTTATTTATTTTTGTTATTATTTTAGTTACTTGAACTCTTTACTCTTATCCATTTAGCACCATTATATAATTGATAGGGATGAAGTCATACATAGTTGGGAGAAAGAAAAAAAAATAGTAAAGAAAAGAAGAAATGCTTACATGGAATTTATAGTGACTAAGCGTTTACCTCACACGCAACATGTCATAATCCAATACAATAATAATAACATATCCAATAATAACATACATGTTATAATCTAACATTCGAAATTTGAGATTTTGATACTCTTTCGTATTTATCATGCAATTTGAGTATTTTCAAGAACTTAGTGAAAGTTCAACAAAAGCAAATAAGAGAATAAACGATTTAAATTATATGTATTTGACAATATATTTTTCTCAAAATGTTACAATAACTTATTTAACATGTACTTTAACTTAATTCATACATCAATTGGATATTATTTTGTTCCTAATAAAACATGATTTGAAAATACATGGACTCAACACCAAAATACAAAATTTATCTTTTATTTTCCCTCTAACCAATTATCAACGACCTTTCGATTTTATTTAGCGTAAGAATTGAACATATTTTAAACTTTATCTTATATCTTATTCTCAATACAGACACTTGATAAAAATATAATATTTACATTACTAATCACTTTATTATTAATTAATCCCTATAGTTGGATCTAAACCAAACAATATATATATATATATACATACATATATTAGTGTATATCACTTAAATTCGAATTAAAATTCATTGGGTTGGGCCATAATCCTACCCACCCCATTCCCATCATGCCTAGTTGACCTATTAGGCCAGTTTAACCTTTGATACTGGGTTGGGCCTAAATAAAAAAGAAGGATAAAATGGCCCAATAACCAATACTCCCCAACCCAAAGCTAGCGAGGCCTGAAATTCAGTAAGTTATGAGTGGCCCAATGAATTTAATTTGATAAGTATATTGGAAAAAGCATTTCAATGTTGGCCTACTAAGACAAATATCCTAATTGGTTCAGGATGTATTTAGATTAAAATTTATGGTACTTTTTCTTTATTTATTTTTACCCCCGAACTATCGTAAATGATATGTTGATAGTTGATACCTTCCGTCATATTTTTGGGACATTGGTGCCTATGCAGTCCAAAAACTAGAACATATATACCCTTTATACTAACGAATATACACGTGTCATAATCTTATCTACTGACCCGATATTTATTAGATATCGGATCAACGGATAAGATTACGCCACATGTCCCTATTTAAAGCAACTATTGGTGGTAAATATAAAGTATATTCATAGAAGGAAGTGGTCATTTGTGCCAATAAACAAACACAATTTGATTTTCCTATCAATGTCAAGAATATGTTCTTTAATTTAGTAAAAGTATCGGATTAGGTGTGATTATAACAAGCTTAATGAAGACAAAGACAATAATTAGTACACTTAAATATAATTAACATATATAATGGTGACTCTTGAGAGGCACCAAAAGATGTTCTACCTATATGTGCCAAGTTAAAAAGAAATATAGTAATAGTTTTAGAAATAGAGCATATTACAAGATTTTTATTTATGCACAATGTAATTTTTCGACATAACTTTTTTAAAAAAATCTATATGTTTCCTTGCCCATTTTGTTTCATCATGTGTCTATAATGCTAAGCTTGTATCAATCAATAGTGTAGAGTTTCCTATTAAGGGGCGGATTTAAAATATTAACTAGAACTTCATAAAGTTTAATAATTTTAATTTTATATTTATGTTTAAAAATTATTTATATATTAGATAATTCATTTCAAATCTAATAAAAAGGACAAATGGGATAGCATGCATCTTGTGACTTACATAAAGTTTTTTTTTTTTTTAAAAAAAGAAGAAGCAATAGCGTTTCTCTCAAGACTTTGACCATTACTAAAAAAGCAAGTTGCACAAAGGAAATATAAAAGCTTTCATATAGTGCTAATTGAAGTGCAAAATATCTTGTAAAGCATGCAAAAGGTGGTGCATGTTTATTTGTCACTACTTGATAAATATCTAAAGGAATCATTTAATTGAAAAACAGTTCGGTGTATGAAGTATTTCGTATTTATCATAAAGTCGATAAAGGGTAGCACACGATCTAAGAAAGTATAATATAGATAGTCTACATTGGCACAACCATTTTTGGCCGATTTACAAATGCGTGCTTGAATATAAAATTGAATGTGTGATGAGATAATAAATGATATTTCTTCCTCTTTAATTAGAGGTTTTAGGTTTATGCCTAGGGAATACTTTCTTGTGTTAATGTGTCTATATATAGTGTGAATCTTAATTTTCGAATCAACTGGTACAAATAACGGATGACTTAAAATAAATCCGCTGAAAGAATCATCTAGGATATAACGAGATAAATAAGATATTTCAATTTTAACTAAAGATTAGGCTTGTGTCTTGAGTAAATAAGGACTTCCTCTTTTTATTGTGTCCTATATGATACAAATATGAATTGCTCGAGTTAATAAGATACGATAAGATACATGAAATTCTTAATTAAAGGTCTCAAATCCATGCACTGGAAATGAAAAAAATCTTTAATAGCGATCCCTTTTTTCCTTTAGAACATCATATACAATGTGAATTTTGAATTAATCGAATTAATAAATACCAAACAATATATGAACACAAGAAAAAAGAAAGGTCCATTTGCTTATCTGCCAACAACTTCCTATATATAAAGCTGGTGATATCTTCATTAAAAAAAAGTGAAAGTGAAAGCTATAAAAGAATCTAGAAAAAAAAATCTATTGTATAAGTCTGATGATTAATTATATTTAATTTACCATATGGAAGTGGACAAGATTTATATATGCAGTTCCATAAGAAGATATATATGAGATTTTTCTAAGTTAAAGTAATCAAAAGATAATTGAAATTAAAATTAAAATTAAATCCTCATGTGTTCTAGTTACTACTATTAAGAAATAGTTCAATCTTTTCTTTTGTAAGAAATGACAAGTTGTTCCAATATGAATTAAAGTATTATAATTTTTTAATGATACATCAGCCTTATTTTTTCTAGTAAACCTACGTCGAATATGTTTTTTTTAATCGAGAGTCTATTAGAAACTGTCTCTCTATCCCACAAAAATAGATATGTACATCCTATTTATTTATTTATTTATCGTGTTGTATTGTCAAATTCATTTGTAATGACAAACTATTTCATTTTATGTGACGATCAATTTAGTGTGATCGTCTCGTTACCTTTTTCTTCTCATCTTGTTAATACTATTACTTATGTGTATGACGTAACGAAGACAAATACAATACATTATGAAATAATTTGTAAGTTCAAATTTATTGCTGAAGTTTTTTCATTATTATATTACGATGAAAATGTTCATTACGTAACGATTGACTTGAATACCAAGCAAAGTAAAACAGCTGAGGTCCAGCCAAGCCTCTCACTCAAAGTGATCATTTCCTCCTATATAACCACCCATTTTCCCCCTCCTCCTCCATCCGCCATCGCAAGCATGGAGGCGAAATGCACTCAACCACCCTCCTCCGCCACGAGAATCAGACGAACCACCAGCACCAACGGAAGTGGAGTCGGAAACGGAACCATCATTCTCGGCAAGTACCAACTTGGCTGTCTTTTAGGCCGTGGTAGCTTTGCTAAAGTCTACCACGGCCTTTGTTTAGACGATAACACAAATATCGCCATCAAAGTTATCGATAAAAAATCGATCATTGGCACCGATGTCACAATGGAGCCCCGAATCATACGTGAAATCTCCGCCATGTCCCGTCTTAATCATCCCAACATAATAAAACTCTATGAAGTAATGGCTACAAAATCCAAAATCTACCTTGTCATGGAGATCGCCTCTGGAGGTGATCTCCATGCCAAGCTTATCCGTCATGGACGGTTCTCTGATTCCACTGCTCGTTTCTACTTCCACCAATTAGTCTCCACTCTCCATTTCTGCCATCAAAATGGCGTTACTCACCGCGACATCAAACCTCAAAACATTCTTCTTGATCAAAATAACAACCTCAAAATATCCGATTTCGGGCTCTCCGCCTTGCCTGAACAGCTGAAAAACGGTCTCCTTCATACAGCTTGCGGTACACCAGGTTATACAGCTCCAGAGGTAGCATACAGAAAGGGTTACGATGGCGAAAAGGCGGATTCATGGTCTTGTGGGGTAATTCTATTTGCATTTCTATCTGGATATCTTCCATTTGATTCTGGCAATTTATCAGACATGTACCGTGCAATACATCGTCGCGATTTTCAATTCTCTAATTGGGTTTCAAAATCAGCTCGGAGTGTAATTAACAAGTTACTCGATCCAAATCCGAGTACTAGATTAAGTATTGAGCAACTAATGAAGCTTTCATGGTTTAAGAAATCGAATCAACAACAAAAATCAAGCGAATGTGTGTTCGAAAAAAATCGTACAAATTTGGGCGGGATAAATGCATTTGACATAATATCAATGTCATCAGGGTTGAATTTATCGAGGTTATTCGAGAGCGATTTGAGCAAGAGAGAGATGAAGTTCACGATGAATGCTCGAATTGAGGAGGTTGAAGAGAAGGTGATGAAAATTGGAGAAGAAGGAGGGTATAGAGTTGAAAGAGGGAAGGGAAGGGGAATTGAGTTGGTTAAAGGGAGAGTTGTTTTAATGGTGTTAATTTTGGAGATGGCAATGGAGTTGTTGTTGGTTGAAGTTAATGTTGTTAATAATGGAGGATTGGAATTTGATGATTCTCAATGGGAGGATTTGAAATTTGGGATGAGGGATATTTGTAGTTTTATGGACTCGTAACGAAGTTTACTGGTTTGATTAATCTGAATTCATAATAACGCAAGGGCTTATGATGAATTCAACTCACATAGGGTATACTAAGTGGGGAAGTGTGCTACCTACAAGTTCTTGTTTCTTCATTTTTAGAGTTTGAAACCGATTCATTATAGTAGGAGTTATTTCTTACGAGTTTCTTCATTCTCAGAGTTTGAGACTAGTATACTATAGTAGGAAATGTTTCCTACTAGTTTCTTTATTCTTCGAGCTTAATATTCATCCATTATATTGGGAAGCGCTTCTTATGACTTTCTTCACTTTTAAGTCTTTGACGCCCAATACACTATAGTGAAAGACGCTTCATTTCGAGTTTGTTATGTATAGCCAATATTTTTGAATGTATAGGCATGTTGTTCTTGTTGGTTGTTAAGATCTTCCTTTTTTTTTGTTTTTGAATAATATTTTGTAAATAAAATCCTCTTCTTGATTTTTAGTTGCAAATGTGTTTTCACTAGTTCCTTTATATAAGAAATGAGTATGTTAATTTGATATATGATTTTAGGCTAGAACAAAGATATGTTTGAAACTATGAAATCAATCTTGATCTTTAATTTTTTTTTAGCTGAATTAAAATGAGTTGAATTAATAAATAGAAAGATTCTTAACCTGCTCAAACTTAAGGGTTCATATTTTCTTAGGATATTATTGGCATACTTACTATAATTTACATCAAATTATGTCAATTTATCATACTCAAGTGATTTGATAAGGTATGAATACATAAGGATTAATCATATGATAAATCGATACATGAGTATGTAAACACATACAATTATTTATTGAGTTAATAGAAACATCAAGTGTGAATATCTTTCTTTTTATTGTATAGAAAGTTTAAAATAAAAACACTTTTAACTTTTTTTATCAAGAGGGTGATAGGATCAATACGTAAGTGTTTAGTCTCCATAAGATAGAAAAAGTTATTTACAATCAATGTTTATCCCTGTTTAAAAACATTTGTGATGGTCTTTATATTTCAAGAAGGAAAAGGTATTAGAAGTTGCTATCCGATTTGCACGTTATAATTTTCAAAAGAAAGGGATTGAGTCCACTCACTTTATCAGAACCAGCACCATCAAGACCATCACTGCGACCATTTATTGCCATCACGACCATTTATTGCCATCACAACCATTGCTGCCACCAATTACCACCATTACAGTCACCGCCACCATTAATCATCACCATCATAAATATCATTATCATCAATCACCACCATCCTAATCACCGCCGCCATCAATCTTCATTGTCATTAAAAACAGTACTATCATTATAACCTATTACGTAAGGCAGAGTTTGGTTTTTTTTGGGTGATAGTGGAAAAGTTGACAGATAAGTCACCCTTACTGCCACTCTACAGTTTTCACGCGTGGCTTTTAAACACGTGGTCGTGGGTTCGATCCCCACAGACAGCGACTTTTATTTTTTATTTCTTTTGTTTTGAGACTTTTACTATTTATTTATTTTATTGGCTTAAAGAAGAATAAAAGAAAATAGTAGTAATCATTTTCTTTATGTCAATTATATTAAGAACTCTACCACCAGAAGCTGCTACACAATTACAGAGTTATTTGATACGTGGGATAAAGATAATAATCTCGAAACAAAATTTGAAATTAACTTTATTTCATGATTGATTTGAGATATTAGCTAATCACGAGATTGTTTTATCCCATCATTTGTACTAAAAGATGAGATATTCTTATTTATCTCATCCTGCATACCAAACAACCCCGTATACTTGTCATTTACAATCGAAATTTAAACAAGGATTCCAAATTAATAACCCATACATTTTTTTACTTGATTTACATCATTAATTTGAGTTGCATAAATATTATGACACAAGGATTTTTTTTTTCTTTTTTTGTAATATTAGAATTTAGTTAAAAGAGATAAATTTAACAACTTAGAAAATTGTGATGTACAATAAATCATTCTGACTAGTGACTGATTTCAGAAGAGTCGGGTCTTTAAAAAGGAAACGATCTCTTATGACCACTTACAATTTAAATAGAAAAAAACGACCCCACGAATCTCATGTCCTGTGTTTATTTTTTACTGATCTCCTGTGAAAGGGGTCATAAATGGACTACAAAACCAAATCTCTGTCTTCAAGTTGGAAAGCTTGAATCTATTTGCAGTACTTCTTAAACCACACTCCAATGTTTAGAAAGCTTTCAAAATCAGATTGTGGTCTGCAAAACAGATGTGTATGTGTGAGTTCACAACATTAAAGTGAAGTAACATCTGATGTTGCTCGGACGCTTCAAAAATGCTGCTGGTTCCGTGCCGGATCTTCCAAAAGTCGTGCACTTTTGGAGCATCCACGCGGATTCAACATCATTGTGGAGATTCCGAGCAACATAGCATGAGACCAGTTTACCTATCAAGTGCATGAGTGTCCTCAGGGAACATGATGACTTTAACTTCCACTCCTCCTTTCTCCTTCAACGCGCGTGCATACTGCACATGATAAGAGTGAAAGGCACACACTTTCTTGAGATATGCATTGTACGGAAATAAAGCCATAAGTTAAAACGTCATCAGTCATTGAGCCGGAACAAATAGCAATGTAATGGTTCCATTAGACCATATTAGCATTACTGGTGTATACACAATAAGTAACCCGCCTTCATCTCACAGATTTACGTGGTTCATTGATTCATATTGCCGATTGGCATCGGCAGACATAACAATTTTGGTCCACAGATGATTGGCTACTTTAGCAGAGATCCTTTTACAACAGTTCATTAGTGAATACAAAGCTTGAAGGTTATCTTACAAATAGAGCCAACAATTAGACTCCACAAAGATATCGTCGTGTTTTGGATGGATCCATATTTCTTTACCTTTTTTAATTGTTTATGGATGGATGTATAGTTGTTCAAAGAGAATCAAAAGGTAAGTATAGACTATGTATCAACAGACATACATAACCAATAAAAGGTGCAACTAGGAAAGATGATATGGAATCATGATGGATATTCATAATTGTGAACTTGCTCATACCGTTTGCATTTAAGAATGAAAACTTATGTTCAACAAATAAAACAAGAAACAAGAAAGATCATAGATTATAAGAAATCTCACTTGCAACCCAGTAGACATTGGTACACGGAGGTCCTTAGCACCTAGCAAGAAAAGCGTAGGAGTTCTGACCTGCAAAATTGGCAAACATAAGATGCTAGAGATGCATTCCTAATAGATTCACACGTCTAACAGTCATCCTTTATAACAACATTTCACTACCCAGGGCATGTTATGTTCTATTTTTTATATTTGATAACCGTGGTGTCCGGGCCAACTTTCGCACACGTCGACTAATTCCATGGAATACCTGTCACCTCCCACCAACAACAGGTATCAGGTAATGTTATGTTATATTATATGTTTGCTATAACAGCAGTTCTCTATAACAGCCAAAAAATATCCGGACAAATGACACCATTATACAGGTTTGATTGTAACAGGATCTGTGATCCTTGAAATCTAGCATGACTTATAACTTCAGTCTATTCTGCAATTTAAACATAGGCCTTTCTAGAGAACTAACAGAAAGACATATTGCTTAAAATGGAATGACTGTCGAATCCAGATTTAATAGAGGCGCATACCTTGGAGACGTGTAAAATTGGTGATTTTCTGTAAAAGGCGTCAAGATGTTCAGATGAAGTAGCCTCTGTAAAATTTGTTTTTCCCTTTTCTCCAAATGTCTCTGCATAGCACCAATCAGGTATATCCGATGTACCAACCATCAAAGCGAGGTTGCAGACAGGGTTCCTTGCAACTGCTGCTGCAAACTTATCTGGTGCCTGCAGAAATAGTTGCAGAACTGTCAAGCAATAGTCGTTAAGAAAGACAAGCTTGTCCAGCTTCCCTTATTAAGGCCCACAAATGTTTGTTGAACCAAGCCTTGAAGGACCAAAAGTTGAGAAAAATGGGTACATAGGAACCATAAAGACGGTGGCATATTAGGAAATTGGTAGACCTGGCCAATCAAATGAGTTGTCAAAAATCCACCATGGGAACCACCGAGCACAGATATTTTAGATGGATCTGCAAGTCCCTTTTCAATGACATGATCTATAGCAGCAAGCACATCATTAACATCCTGCAGATTAGGGAAAAAAGAGGAAGAACACTCTTAGGTTCCAAATGCTTAATAGAATTATTATGAAAAAGAAGGAATTGTATTTCACCATTCAAACCTAAACAAAATTAAGGAAGAAATCTTTTCAAGGGAAAGAAAACAAAAAGACGGCAAACAAGTACCTGTGATCCAATTTTCCCAGGAAGAGATTGTACTGCTTCCTCACCAAAACCCAAGGAGCCTCTGTGAGAAGGAGATTAAATAAAAAAGTGCTTAATCAAAGGCAATTACTGCTGCTTACCCAAAAAATAAAATACAGAAAACGAGATATATATCTAAAAAATATATATATACGGATGTCCAATATATATACACAACCTATAATATTAGTGTAGCATCTCATATACATTACTAGTATTTCACAGTTGGTGTTATATTTCAATAACCATTTGAATTAACAGAGGCATGAAGAAAGAAGTCAGTTATGTTGGTTACCTATAATTTACAATCAACAAGCTATAACCAAGTGAAGAAAGGAAAGCCAAGGACTTTGAGAAGCTTGACAATGAAACAGAATGAGGACCCCCGTGAAGGACTACAATCAGCGGATCACACACGTTACGACTCTGAGTCTTGGAGGATACAAAGATAGCCTCATACGTCTTGCTGGCACCTAACAAGAATAAAACTCATTGAAGATTATAGTAGAAACAGCAGAGATTAGTAATCTAGAAGGATTCAAGCATCTATTGATCTGCTGATAGCATAAGAGGTCACAATCATGTGTTGATCCATGAATTTATAGAATTCCCCTCAAAGCTCAACGGGGTTCTTACCTTTAGTAAGGTTCTCAGGGATATCCCTGACAGGAATCCTCATAATACTAAATTGGCGCGAAGACAGCAAAGATGTAACCTGTGAGCATTGTTGGGAACATTTAAATTTCAGAAAAGCCTTCCTAACAAGAAAATGCCAAACAGAACAAACTAAGATGGAATTATAATAAAGGAAAACAAAAGAAACAACGAAAAACAGACTGACCTTTTCAGAGCATCTAGATATGGGGCTTGAAATATCTAACCAACTCCATGAGGTCTCCGCGGAGGCCTTACGAGCAAGGGAACCATACTTGATTGCAGGAACATCAACGGGACTACTACAAACTTTAACCGGAAGAAAATGCCAGATTCTTTGATTAATGGGAATACTATTATAGAAACAAATATGAAGTATACTATTATAGGAACCAATATGAAGTTAAGTATGAACACTGATTCCTACCAGCTATGATGTTGTCACCATCTAGTGCAAGCATATTCCAAGAGAAGCTAGAGTCTCCAGGGCTGATCCGCGATATGTTTCCACTATTATTTTTGATAAAGACAAATTTCACTATTATTAACTCATCGGTGCAGAAAAAGAATTCATGCTTGAGCAGCAAAATATTTGGTTACCTTATCACATTTACTGAAATTATTACTTGTGTGCTGCCCCAGATAGAAGATAAAATCATAGTATATCCATCGGAAAGCCAAGGTCTACTAAGAACACTAAAGCAGTAAAGGCCAGGGAAGCAACCATCTTCAGGACACATCACAATAGGAACCTGCAGTTGCCACTTGCAGCATGAACAGGTGTGCTGACTGTAGGATAAAGCTTGGAATCAATACAACAACACACACAGTGTAATCCCACAATGTGCAATCTGGGGAGGGTAGAGTGTACGCAAACCCTACCCCTACCTCAGAGTTATAGGGGCTGTTGCCGATAGACCCTTGGCTCAAAGCTCGGAATCAATAAAAAAGTAAATAGTACTACTAAAATGGCTAATAATAACTAGCCTCAAAGTGCCGATGCAAGTAATCAGAATCACAAAAAGTGAGTGTACCACATCAACAATTGTAGCATCTGGAGTTGGCTTTCCGCTGAATGACCAATCAATCTTATGAAGTGAATCAGTTGCAGAATGTGCCCAAGAATCTACTGAACTTCTAGCAGACAAAAAAATAAGCAATTTTCCATCCGGGCTGCAAGTTTTTTTGAAAAGACTAGTTAGTTCCATTTTATCAAACAAACTAGCCACAGCAGTTAAAAGACACGAGAAGATGCAAGATTCCTTACACGGAACCAACTAATGTTATTCAAATGTTATCTTATAGAGAAGGAATTAGGGGAATGAATTCTTCATCAACACATCTCCTCTTCCCTTTTTTTTTCTTTCTCTCCATTTTATTCTGGGGACCAGGGGAGGGAGTTGGTCAGACAAGTAATTCAAGACAAACCTGAAACGAGGAAAGAAAGCACTACTTATGCTTTGTGTCAGCTTAATTGGAGATACATCGTTGGCTGCATTAGTTCTGAAAGTAACAAAAAGTCAATTGAGACTACAAAAACAGCATAAATCAAATATAAGGGAATTCTCCACTAAATTAGTCCCCTATGTACTACATTCATGCAGTAACAAATGTAGTTAATCCACAACATGTTCATTTCTGACAACTAGCAAGTTACTTACCCAGATTGATGGACCTCTACCTTTGAAAATGGAGATTTAACAGCATACAAGGCACAAGGTCTGTTATAGCAATATTTTATACCCAACTTTCTATTATCTGATGGCCACCCGACAAAAACCAGATATTGTTCAAGGCTTTCACAGGATGGAGCCCATACAACTTGTCCGACACTCAGTGACTTCCCCATTCCTTCAACAGGACGTACTACACCACTGCACAAATTTATATTTAGGGTTTCTATCCAAGACATCAGAACTCGATCCTTTTACCAGTCTGATATAAGAAAATATAGTAAATTTTCAAACCTGTTGACATCAATGATGAAAAGAGCAGGTTGTCTTTTTCCAGCATAGGTTTCCCCCCACTCCTCTTCCCAGTCCCCTTGACCTTTCCAGCTCCCACATTCCTTATCTGTAGAATTATCTTTCTTATAACCAAAAGTAGTAAATGTAGGCTTCGAGGGAGCCGGCTCCTCAGCGACATAAGCAATAAGAGTTTCATCACTGTTCCATGATATTCCCTCAAACCTGCATTATCAAATAGTAACACACATTTGAGTTTATGAATGGGGATGTGAAGTAAGTAAAGTGATGTTTAGTTCATATAATAACTACCATCCATCTGAATATACAGAGCCGTGGGCAGAAGCAGGAACATAAAACTCCTTTTCCACCAAAGATGGACCCCAAATTTCAAACTTGGTCGGAGAATCATTTTCAGGATTTCTAACAACAAGAAGCTTTGAACCTGAAGGTGATGGAATCATCATAGACACATTGGACATCTCAATAGGAAATGCAGCCCATTGAAAGCTTACAGCATTTGTGCTTTGTTTTGAAATATGACAAGGTAATATGTATCTCCTCTTCTTGTTGGCTAGGAGATTTGGTTGGCTCATCGAGAACATACCCTGGGAACCTTGAAAGGTAGAAAAAGGGTTACAAACTAGCAGCAGTTAAAGAATAAGCATAATATATTAAGCGGGAAGGCAAGAATTTAATTAGTACTACGCAATTCTTTATTCTCCAGGTAAGATTAACTATAGTTTATCTACCAAAAAAAAAGAAAATAAAGAAGTAAAGAAATCATACCACCGTCAGATGTGAAAGTCCATGCCTTGTCAATGGTGGGGATACTAGTGAAATCTTGGAGCAAACTAGATTGAGAAGAGTATTCTTCCTCAAAACTCGCATCCAAACCCAAAGGAAATTCTTTAGGAGAGCTGGCTCCCACACTATCCATTTTGGAGAAAACTGAGAAACTTTGTATAGTAATCAAACACAAAAAAAGGAGACCAATTAATATAGAGAAGTTCACAAGGATCAAGGAAATGTTAGTTTCCAATCAAAAAAACAATATCAGGAAACTGTAGAGCCCCTCTCTATCCCTCCCCAGCTCTGATATATACAGGAAAAGGGAGTCTAATAGTGATGGACACATTTTTTTCCGTCTTGAGTGCTAACGGAATGTAATGACAAGATGGAGGTAAGTGACAAAGAAACAAACAAACAAGTGTTTGTACTTCATTAATGAAAGTTTTGAGACTGGTAGTGAAAGAAACTCAAACAACGAATAACTAAATACCACATCATTTTGATTTTTCTACTACTCATTGGATAAATGGAACTTCCTCCTTTTGTTTTCTTTCTTTTTATGAAAAAAAAGGAATCTTTTTCCTTGTAATGTACAACTTGATTCAAGTAAAAATATGATCCTTTCAGAATCATTCACAAGAATCCACATTTGCTATTCGCTCAAAGTTTCGATTCAGTAATCTCCCTCCCCACCCACCCACCCAACCCCTCCCTCAAAGAAAGAATCAGATAGTTATGCAAAATGAAAACTTGTTAAATGGTATTTGAAATTCTGAATGCAATCAAGACAGAATCAGTACAATACAAAGATTTGAGCAAATATTAGCATAATCAAGATAGACAAAAAAGAGAATCTACATTTTCTCCTTTCTTTTTCAACACTTATCCGAGTACAAATTAACCTTTGCACCATATGACACAAAATACACAAAAATCCAAGATAAGCTGAGGAAATGGCATAAAATCAACAGAAGAAGAACAAGAACAAGAAAAAGACCCCACACCCTCATATAAAGAATCAGATGGTTCTGCAAAATGAAAACTTGCTAAATGCAATCTGAAATCACTGAATGTAATCAAGACAGAATCAGTACAACTATACGAAGATTTGAGCAAATATTAGCAAAATCAAGATAGATAGAAATAAAATTTACTTGTTGAGCCAAAAGGGTCTGCAGGAAATAGGCTTTTGCTGCTTGAGAAGTCGAGTTTCAGACGAAAATGGGGGAAAACGATGAGAGTGCAGTAGAACTGAGACGAAGGAGTGAGTGCGTATTGCTGCTAAGGGAGAAAGTATATTAGTCATAGTCCACAATGTTAGTACTTTTTAATCAGATTGGCTCCTTTTTTTTTAGTTTAAAGTTTTTCATATTGGCCCAAACATCACCTAATTGGTCTGGTCTCGATCGAAAACTAAACACGTCAATTCGTTCTCATTATATATTATAGACCTTCATTGTTGATAAGGAATAAATTTTGAACAATTATTTTCTAAGTTGGAATATGTATATTACAAAGTAAATATGAGTTGAGGTGTCTACATATATATTTCAAATTAAAGTGTTTAATTATAAGATAAATCACAATTAAATACGATTTATAAATTTTTATCAACCCTAACTTATAAATAGTTGTGATCAAGTCCAACTTATAAATCATATTTGTTGCTTTCTACTTAAAAATTACATTTGTGGACTTGTCCCCAATATTTATTTGTATTAATAGATCTGTTTTATAAATAGTTTCGAGTCTGTCTTATTATTCATTGATAGTAATTTATTAATCGTAGTTATTGAGTCCGATTTTATAAGGAGTGTGATTCTTTGAAAAAAATCCTTTCAACTTAAAATGCATTTATTGATTGTGACGTATAGCTTATTTGATTAAGTTTTTGAAAAGCCAAAAATTACTACCTTTCTGTCTCATATTAGTTGATCACTTTTTATTTTACACGATGTTTAAGAAATGACAAATAAAAAGATATTTTTACTAATTCACCTCTTAAAAAACTTGTTGGTAATTTTACAAATAAATGTGAAGACTTTCAAAGAAAAATAATTATAAGGGTAATATAGAGAAATTTAATTAATGTTTTCTTGATTTAGTGAGGTAAACAATTAATATGAAATAATTATTTTTAATATAATGATCAATTAATATGAATTGGAGGGAGTATTTATTTTAGAAAGTTAAAGGTGTTTAATCAAATTTTTTTGGGTTAAAATTAAGTACTTTGAGTAGCCCTTTTATAACTACCAAAGTCCAAAAGTGCACATTTTGGGGGAAAATTCCCATTTTCCGTTCATCTTAAAGCTCAATAAACTCCGGCATGGCGAACAACCCACCGGAGATATATGCTGCCGATGATTTTCTCGAGCAAATTCTGGCGATTCCCTCTTATGCTAGCCTGCCGGTAACTGATATAAGCGCCGGTGCCTCATCGGAGAATTCAGCAACTGGTATCTCTCAGCTCCAGCAGCAGCCGCTGTTCCCGTTGGGGTTAAGCTTGGACAATGGCTTTGCTGATGGCAACAACACTGGAGGTTTTCAAGTGAAGACTGTAAGCCTACTACTTCCTCAATTCCAATTTGTCTGACACTTTACGGAAAAGTATGTACCTTTTTACTTGTTCCTCTAGGAGTTCATAATCAAGGACGAAATAAAAAGGAATAATGCATAGACAGAGACTTTAACGTGGCCTCAACTAGCAAGTAGCAACTAAACACTTCAACTTCGAGTATGCACATCTAGACACCTGAACTCTCTTCACTCCCCAACTTACAAAATGACCTCCAAAATTTATGTGCCATATCGGCCCCGGGTGTCCATGAGACACAATGGGTACAGGGTGGAGGGTTTAGTTGCCAAATTGAGACCAAGTTGAGGTTTCTAGATTGCACTCTCAAAAAGTTGGAGTGCTTACTTGTCAATGCTCAGGTCAACTTTGAGTGTCTGTCTATGTATTATGACAAATAAAAATATAAATGTTGGAGTTCATGAATGTGAAGATACGTCTCTTTCTTCCTTCGAAAGATAAAAAAGGACAGTGGGCCAAACAAATTGGGACAATGAAAGTTTTTCTATTGTGAAAAGTTTGAACTCAATTCATAGTATTTTAGAGTTTTTTGTTTACATCTGTTTTGCAGTATCTCCTTGATGATACTTGCATAAGTGAAATGTACTGACTTTATCAAAATAATCAGTGTATTTTGAGTTTAGCTGGTGTGGGGAAGGAACTGGATATGCATTTCAAAAGGGGTAAGCTCGGGGGATAGTACCGTTTTTTTATTTGTTATTCATGTTCTTTTGCAGGAAAGAGAAGCAATGAACATGGGGAATTTATATCCAGGTCTAGAACATTTGCAATCTCATGCTGTTTGCCTAAGTGTTCCTCAAGTTCACCAAGTCCAGGTTACATATTTCTGTTTTTTCACTACGCTATTGTTTCATAGTCATTACATTTTTATTCTTTTAGACTAGTATTTCCATATAATATCAGCAAACTTAAATAAATCAATTTAATCACTTTACGTAAAGTAGCTATTGAGAATTTAATCACTAGTATACTTGTTGGAAACCTGGTTTTGCCGGTGATTTGATATGGGTCCTTGTAGTAAGATTGCTATTGTTCCTAGAGTTTTAGTTTGGTGACGATGAAGGGACCAGAGTGAGTTGAAGAATGTAATAACTAGGCAAATATGGAAATCATCACTATTATCTCTACATAACAGAGATAATAGAAACCGTCTTCAAGAAGCATCAACTCCCAATAGACTCAAGGGCGTGGTCTAGTGGTCAATGAAGTGGGTTGAGCACCATGAGGTCTAAGGTGCAAATCCAACCGAGATAAAAACAATAGGTGATCTCTTCTCATATGTTCTAGCCTTGGTGAACAGAGTTACCTGTACCTATTGTTGGTGGGGGTAGTAGTAGGTATCCCGTGGAATTAGTCGAGGTGCTCGCAAGCTAGCCTGGACACCACGGTTATTAAAAAAAAAAAGCATCAACTCCCAATATAAAACAGACAGGCTGCTGAATCGTTTTTGACCTCTTAGCTTCAGATACTTAATGTTCCTAGTAAAGGTGTAAAAATTGCACCTTTTGTTCCCCAAGAAGATGTCTATTTTATTTGTGTACTTCACATTAGCTGGACATCTACATCTTGGCTATGGATCATAAGGAAGGGGAGACAGTGAAAGGCTTTATCATATTCTTTTGTTGCTTCCTTCTGTAATAGCTTGTTTCTAAAATCCTGAGTAGTGGAGGCAATTTCAGCTCAAAATTGTTTTGACCCGCCCAAACCATCGATGTTAAACCATATTTAAACCACCCATTTGGAATATGGGCTAACATGAGTCCACCTAGTTTTCAAACCGTGATTCTTTTTGCATTAATTTTTATGTATTTCATTTACCCCTCACTTCCTAATTCCAGTTTAGTTGCATGCGACAGGCTTGACGAGTCTTATATTGATATATTTTTTTTAAAATGTTGCATCTTTGTCAGTTTATGATTTATATCCATTATTTAATAATAGATCTCTTAACTTCTCTTTGGTTCTTGCAGCCTTTTCAAGGCCACCCAACATCAAGCACAACAGTAACAATACCACACCAACCTGCAATTCGTCCTAGGGTTCGTGCACGAAGAGGACAGGCCACTGATCCACATAGTATTGCTGAGCGGGTAATATGACTAATATATTTAGATGTTTGTCAGGAGAACATTAAGCTATGTTAATTCTCAAAAAAATTAAATCAATTTTGTTGTAAAATGTGGGGGCCTGTGGATAATGCTCTAGAAACAACTCTGTGTAATGTGTTCGTCTCTTTACAGTTAAGGAGAGAAAGGATATCAGAACGAATAAAGGCTTTGCAGGAACTTGTCCCCAGCTGCAATAAGGTGTGCTCTATTCTCTCCATTGATGAGCATTTGTTTTCTTGTTGCGACAGATAACAATTCAGGCTCATTCAATCTTAAAGATATATATTCCAAATAATGGATATATTAACTTTTGTGCTGACCCATCGTTTATCATGATATTAAAATACCATTACCTAAAATTGGGAAAAATAGTATTCTTTTGTTATAACAAGATTGACTGTTGCTTAATGGATTCAAGTTCCTAAATATGAAAATTGGTTGCAATTTTCAAACAAGTTATACTTCATTGTAATTGGTACTTTCTAAGAATTGGCTCACTTCAGTTTTATTTTTAAAGATACAAGTTGGTATTATTCAGTTATAGATGCAATTCAAAAGATGTCGTAGCTTGTGGTATTGATATTTTTTTTCTGTCTTGCCAGACCGACAGGGCAGCAATGCTTGATGAGATTCTGGACTATGTGAAGTTCTTAAGGCTTCAAGCTAAGGTAATTTGACGGTCAACTAATTTTCAAGCCAACTACTAGCTTAGCTGATGACTCTATCGTCTAGCCATTATATTCCATGACAAACATCACTAAAGTTCTTGCAATTTTGAGTCATCTACAACGGCACTGGTTCTTCTTGTTTTTATTCTGCCATATGATTTCATTCTCGTTTTGGATAATGGAACCAGTCTTTTGAAATGGGGAACATATTAAGCCACCACCTCCACGAAAAAATAAGCTAGTCTAAGCCATTCTGAGAAGTTCACAATCTGTTTGTGAATTTTCATGGTGGTGTTTAATAATTCTTTGTTTGAGTATATCTTTGCCAACCTCAACTAGCTTTATTCTGTGAGTTGGGATGAAGTGGACGCATTGAAGGTTATTGACTTAACATCACCTTAACCGTACACTGCGAAGGATTACGCACTGTGTTTCCATTAATTTATTTTGCTTCCTTGCAAGTTTAATGCACCTTGTAGTTTGCTAATGAGCAATAATACTCTTAGGGGTCGTTTGGTATGGGGGATGGGATAGACAAAGTTATCCCTTAGATTGGGATATCCCATGAGATTAGTTATCCCACCATTTATATGGGATAACTAGTCCTATCATTTTATTTCAAATGGAATTAATACCTCTAACCAAATGCAATAATCCTGTATTTTATCCCAAGATTATTATCCCTTATCCACCGTACCAAACGTCCCCTAAGTGATTTCAATTTCTGCTTGATAATTCAAACTGCAGGTTATCCTTGCATCAACCATTCTAAGAGTGTTTCAATTTTCAAAATATAAAAAGAAGAAAGAATCTCGTCCAACACTGGTTCAACTTGTTTCTTTCCATCAATTGAAATTCTTCTTCCTCTTTTCCCTCCCATTAAACAAATAACCTCGCCGAGGATGGATGGTGGCTCTTAAAGTCTTGTCTAGTCGAAACATTATGTAATGAATTTACTGGCTGAAATCTTTAATTGAATAGCAATGATCATCATTGTAGTCATGTTTAAAGCTCTTAATCTTTTACCATTGTACTTTGTTTTGGTCATCATTGCAATCTTTTAAGGGAGTTCTGGCTGTTGTAAAGGTTGGACAAATTACATACATGAATAAACCGCCCCTTATTAGTTCTCTTAATTATGTTGATCGAATAAATGATTTGCCTTAAATATGCCTAAAGGTACTGAGCATGAGTAGGCTGGGAGGAACCAGTGCGGTGGCACAACTTGTTGCTGATATTCCATTCCAGTCTGTTGAGGTAATGTACACAATCACTCTTTTCTGCTTCTAACTAACTGAACATCGTCGAAAATACCTCCATAGTTTCTGATTACTCAACTGTAAGATTGCTACATTTTCTCCAAGACTTCATTGTTTCGTCATTATTTTAGGGAGACAGCTGTGAAAGTCGATCCAACCAGCACGTCTGGGAGAAGTGGTCCGATTCTGAAACAGAGCAAGAGGTAGCAAAGCTCATGGAGGAAGATGTTGGAACAGCCATGCAGTACCTTCAATCCAAATCACTCTGCATCATGCCTGTTTCACTTGCTGCAATTATCTATCCTACTCAGCAAACTGACAACCAATCAATGGTCAAGCCAGAACCAATGGCCCCATCGTAGACTTCTAAGTTATTGCAGGTTCAATCAAGAACTCCTAATTTCTTTTAGGCCCATCCGTCTATATATCCTTACCTATTTTCACTTGAATCACCCTCTGAAATCCTTGGTAATGCAATCAAACTTAGATGACACAATTTTTGCTTTTAGCTCAACCATTGGCCCCTTTATCAACTTTCTTGAGTTTAGTCACACCTTGAACAAAGGTAACACTCAAGAAAGCAACCAATCCATTTGTATCATTGTAGGGAGGAGTGTATTTTTTTTTCAAACTCTCTGTTATTAGCTGCTTGTTTCCCCTTTTTTCTTGTGGGTTGGTTGTGACTCCTTGTATCTTTTTTATAGTGGATAGCTAGCGATGTATTATAAAATAAAATGGTCCCAGCTTGCATTTGGTGGACTGTGTGGGGAGAAAGAAACCAAGTTTGTTTGAAGACAAAGCCATTGGTATACAGAAACTAAAAATGAAATGTTTAGGGCTTTTCTTTTTTTGGTGTAAACATAGCTTAATGGAAGATTTAGAATCAACTTATGATGTACTAGATTCCTTATGAGAAGATTAAGGATTATGAGCTTCCTCTTTTCATTTTTTTTTTTTTTTTTTTTAGTTTTTTGCTCATCTTGATGTAAATATGGGGGACTACACATCCTTTGTGTAGTTTGTTAATAATACACAAAAATGTTACCTGTTCAAAAAAAATAATTATAAAAGTGATCAACTGGCACTTTGTAAAGTGTAGTGAATTAAATATGGAGATTGGAGAACAAAACATACTTTTCATATCAAGAATTGAAAAGCAAAAATACAGTGTGTTTGTACAATTGGTTTCACAGCCAAAAAAAAAAAGTACAGTTGCTTTGTATGTTTGAAGGGGAGATTATCCCAGTCTCAAAAAAATATGCAGGATTTATAAACCACCATGGTTTGTCCCCTGCTATATATGTGATGTTACAACAAGAACACAAACGAAAAAGTAACTGCAATTACTAAGTCTTTTTTCTGTTTGATTACAGTGTTTCAAAATAAATAAATAAATCAATTTCAAGATTCTTCTAAACAGAGAAATCTTCATAAAATCCTCAAAAATGCGTGTGGTATATTTATATATATCATAGTTCACATGATCCCAAGCCTCTTGCTTCTGATCCTTTCATTATCCTCAGCCTCTTGCATGATGACATGAACATTCTGCAATATCCATGAAAATAACTCATTAAAATCCATGCTTAGACATGTAACTTATATAAATTTAAGTTATATACATTGAAAATGTAAAGATTTTTTACACGATCTATGTATTTTAACTTATTATAACATGTTAATTATTTACCATATTTATCAGATTACCAATTATATATATCACTCTAAAAGTTAACTAAGTGTTTAACTACTTACTCCTGACTAATGCAGCTTAGCCTATTTTTTATTTTTTTTAAAATACATTTTTAATAATCTTATCTTCCAAAAATTTGCTTATGATTGTGTAACAATTCTTTCAACAACGAATGGGAGTGGTGGTGGGTGGTGGTCAAGGTTCAAGAACTTACTCTCGACCAATGCAGTTTAACCTATATTAGCAAATTAATTGTTATTTTTATCAGATTTATCAATCATATGTATTTGTTTACAACTACCTTATAAATGACCTGATTGTGCAACTATTTTTAATGGTAATAGTTCGGGGTGGGGTGAGTGAAGGTTCAAGAACTTACTCCCAAGGAACATCTCCAACAAGCATCAAATCACCTTCTTTATCTTCATAAGCAGGTGCAAATTCTGACCCTTTATAGCTTTCCCTCTCTGAATATTCACCTATGTTGAGCTTGAACATTTTCTCCATTGCTTTAAGGAGTTCAGTGTAACACTTGTACATTTTAAGATCAATTTTTCTAAGAAAAGGGGCTCCATCCATGCTAACTTTGACATAGATTCCACACTGATCTTGATGAGCTTCTGTTTTCTTTGTAGTAATTTGTAAGGTGTTCTTCCGGTAAGATCTCACTGGTGGCCACCCCACTATTTGTGCCCTGCAATTTAGTAGGCGGAGCCAGAATTTTGAGTTAATGAGTTCTAAATTCTAATAAATAGAAAAACAGCTTATTGGATTCTGGATACATTGTTTATATTTATTAAGTGGATCTCTTAAGAAAAATACAGGATTTTGACCAAAGGTATTAGTTCTGCTTCCTCTCTAGCTTTGCCCCTACTCATTCAAGACTTGAAAAAAAGACTTTGAAAGAAGTAACCCCTCTTTTTATTTTATGTGTGGCATCGTTTCTTTTTAGTTGATTTACAAGAATAATAGTTTTCTAAATTTGGGAATAAATTTAATAGAACTTTCCATTTTACCATAGCCTATCTTGCTCAGATCCTCCAAAAGTATCGCCACAGCCATGTCAGATCTATCAAAAATAGTGCATTTTGGATGGTCAATACATGTGCAGTGGCGAATTTCATAGTTACTTCTTGTTTGTGGTAGCAATTTAACTTAAAATTTCCATTCCACTCTTAGTAAAAAATATTCATTTCTCGCTTAACCGAGTTAAACTATGTCAGATAGATTGGAACAGATAGAGTATGAAACTTACTTGGCAACAGGGGGTGTTGTGGCTTCACAATCTGAACTTGATTCATCTTCATATTCAGACAAAGACCTTTTGTTATTCTTGGAATTGGGCACAATTTGTTGGTGATCAACTTCTTCCTCTGTCCCTGGCAAACCCAATCTAAGTTCTGTTGCTTTAAGATTCAAAATTTTCTCCATCCTGGTAATAAAAACTTCTGCACAACTATACCTCAAACAATAAACTCAAAATTCTTGGTCTTTCTTGGTTTTCTTCTTCAAGATTGATGTGAAGAGATTGTTTTTGACCTTGTATTTGTGTTCAAGAAAATATGAGTTAGCTAATAGTTTGTGGGTTGTTGTTATATAATGGGAAAAAGGGGGAAGAGTTGGAGAATCATTAAAGAAATGTTCCAAAAGTATATAAATTTGGGACAAAGACAAGCTAAGGCTGTTGGCAGGATGAGTAGCAACTTTGAACATGTAGGGGACAAGAGAGGGACAAGCTCACCCACATATATGGACTAAAACTCTAGAAGACTTTTTTTTTTTTCATTTAGACACTTCGACTGAACCTGTTACCTGTTAGACATTTAACATATATCTAAGATATGACTCTTATCTATCGGATCAATTTCACGTGCTTTAGACAGGTGAGATATATGTTCTTTGTCCATGTCGGTTTTATATATTGTGTTTTATTGGCATACATTGACTGACTGAACTCGAAGTGTCTGATATATAATGGTTTTTTTTTTTCCTGATATATAATGGTCAGTTGAAGCGTTGGAATGAAAAGTCATACAACTTAAAGGGATTGTCGATATATTTGTTACCACTTTTCGTTTAGACACTTCAACTTATCCTGCTACCTATTAGACATTTAACGTATGTCTAAGATATGCCTTTTATATATCAGATCAATTCACACGTCTAAAAGAGACATGTTGGCCTATTCTGTTTAATAGGCATGCATTGATTGAAGTTGTTGTGTGTAATAAATTTATGTCAATTGTTATGTCAAAATGAGAAGTGGTGAAACTGTAAGGGACCAACTATGTAGTTGGTGAAAAGGAAACAATAGAGTAAATGGTAGAATAGTTGAAATTTTCATTCTTAATTAGAAGTCTCGAGTTTGAGCACTCTGAAATATAGAATTTCAAGGTATGAAATGCTTCGGTACGTACCTATATTAATTAGTAGAAGAAATTATTTGTGAATACTGAATGAAAAAATTAGAGAAAAATGAAAGAAGGGAATCAGATGCTACATTTCATGAGTACAGATTGTACTTTCTTTTTAATTTTCTTTTTTCATATTTGTTACCATTGTTTTAGCATCCCGATTAATTCAGATTTACACATGCGTAAAGCATATTAAAAAGAGGAACACTATTATTGTAGAACAACTAACATATTCTGAACAATCAAATCACAGATCAACTTGTCTATGTAGTTGAAAGAATGTATACAACCAACAATGACCAGACAATTCTTGGATTTTGTCAATTAGAAGCTTCATGGCAACATATTGTTTTCAAAGAAACAAAATCAGTTTTGCTGTATTTAGGCTGTGTTTTCGTTGCCTTTCATTCTGCATTTGACATCTAACAAATGCATTCAATTTTAAGAGGGTGGAAATTAGATCACTTCCATCCATAGACGGATCTAGAATTTAAGTTCGATAAGTTCTACCTCTAAAATAGACGAATCTAAAACCTAATATAATACATGGATTCAGAATGAGTTTGATCTATACATATATATGTGTGTGTTTGTTGTTCAAGCAAAGATTGATAGTCCAATAAAATATACAAAAAATTGTCCCAATAAAAAATAAGTTTTGAAGAGTGAGGCATAACCTATGTCGAACAACTCAAACAACCTATACCTCCCAACTCATTTCAGTTTATGAATTTCTTAAATGAACTCAAGTTAATACTTTAATAATAATTAGATACATAATCAAATTTTATATAATTTCTTAATATATATATATATATATATATATATATATATATATATATATATATATGAACTCGTAGCTGACCTTGGAGATCCGTCCATGGACAACAACAATAACAACAATATACCCAATGTAATTTGACAAGTGGGGTCTAGTGAAGGTGAAGTGTATGCAATCTCACCTCTACTTTATGAAGGTATAGATTATTTTTGATAAACCCTCAAATGTTTCTGTCATGGACTTGAGGAGAAAAAAATGATCGGCCGAAAAAGAACCGATGAACGCAACTCACTCTTCCCCACACATATTTCGATGCACACGAGAGGGTATTGAAATTGGACTCTCAGTCTGTTGTTAAGACTACATGTAGGCCCAAACCTCACTTCAATATCTTCTATTAGCACATCATAAAGGCCTTCACCAGCATCCTAACTTTGGTGTTCCTAGGTGAATTCAAAATTTCAATTTTAAATTTAAAAACTTTTACCATCGAAATCGTCATACTTTTAAAATTTATTATAAGTTTATATCTACTATTTATTGAATTTTTTGTAAATTTTCATAATTAAATTTATGTTCTGCGAAAAAATATATATACTAGACTTGGTTAAATTTGAAGTCGAAGTACTCTCATTAGTGTATATATATTGTTTCCTAGTTGCTGGTGAGGCCACGTCTATGCCCCTAACACCATGAGTGAGTGTACTTGGCTGGAGTCTGGACCAATAATGTGTGTTCCCTAAGGTACTTCTGTCCAAATAGAAAAACTTTGTGAAAATATTTTTTTAATTATCATTCACAACCATCATCTTCGATCCAACCACAACTACTGTTATCTTCAATAACCAAAATCAATTATCATTATTATTAGCCATCATTTGTAATTATCACCACCAATTATTATTACATCTACTAGCTACTATCGATAATTACCATCATTAATCAACATTATATACCACTAACCATCATCATTAGCTATTAATATCATTTCACTACTAATTATCAACCGCCGCCACCAAAAATCACAATTGATCACTACTGTCAACCACCATATATAAGATACTCCTCACAACCATCAGTAGTCAATACCATTTTAAATTGACACACAATCATTATTGTTAGTAATCATCACCACCAACCGCCATGTAAATTTTTGCCACCGCCACCACCAAAAACCACAATTGATCACTGTCAACCACTATACCATAAGATACTACTCACAACCATCATCGTTAGTCAATATCATCTTAAATCGACGCACACAATCACTATTGTTAGTCATCATCACCACCAACTGCCATATAATTTTTTAAATTTTTTTATTGATATGATGGTAATTATCGATAAAAATTTATATATTCAAATGTTGAGAAAACAAGCCGTCTTAATTATTTAGTACTCATATTTTAATGCAACATCTTAATAGTCAGATTCAGACATCTAAATCTCAATGCATATCTTAATATTAACTCGTGCATTCAGACTTTGACGTCTTAACCTTAATAAAAATAAATAATATTAGTTTAGTTTGATAATTAATCAAATTATAAGAAAGAAATAAAGAAATTAAAATTGGCAAGTGTTGAGCAGAGTGGGTTACAATCCATTATTTAGCATGTTTTGGGCCTAGTACCTCGACTTATGTAACCTTTTAGAGAGGTTAATATAACTTAGACCAATTATTAACTTAATTCTTTTTAATTCATTCAAATTCAATTTAACTCACATAATTTGACTGAAAATTATTTGCTTGATAAAAATTTCAATAACCGTTTACTTGCTGAAAATAGTAAAAAACAATATTGTATATTTGTCTCTAGGTGAAAAACTAGATGTCATATCATTCGAGAATCTTGAAATAAATATAGATAGGAATTACCTGAGAGTAACTAACTTACATACCCTATGCACTATAGCTATTGTTGATGAGGAGATCATAGACTCTTGATTGAATGGAATGTGATTACTTGAATCTCAAGTTTTGATGCTATCATCGACTTGCATTGCTCAATCGTTTTGAATCGTGTTCTAGGCAACACTTTGATTGATAATGTGTTGGGTGTAGTTTGGACATGTTCAAACAAATTTTTTTGGAAAGTTAGTTCACATAAAGTCTTCGTCAACTAAATGAAATTTACAAGTCATTTACTTATTTTAAGGTGAAACTTTCTTAATCGGATTTCACCAATACACACTACAAGTCTACAACACAAGAGTTCTTTTGATATTTATTTTTACATTTTTTTAAAGGATATTAACACATTTTTTTTTGTTTCAAGCATATAATATATCTTTTTTCTAATACCAATTAATAAAAAATATCAGTATAACAAGAATTCGAACAAAGTAAATATTTTCTTGATAACTACTTAATTTACGAACAAAAGCCTCAAGATTTATGATATACAAATATGACCGATTCACTCTTAATCAAATATATCGAATTTGAATTTTGCGTATGAAAAAAATTTCTAATATATGAATATCAGATAACGAGTGAAACCCCCTCCCCGAACCCCCACTAAGAAGCCACCTAAGATCTACACTCCAACATTTGTCACATGACTTTATCACGTGATCACACAATTTCACTATCAAAGAATCGAATCTTCCCCCTTAAATTTTCATTCCTCTAATCGGCGGCCCACCGCTTTCTTTCTCCGTTGGCCGGCCGATCGCCGGAATCTTTCTGAAACTTAGCCCCTACGCTAAGTCAAATCCAATATTTTCCCAAAAAAACTCAAAACCCTTTACTTTTTTGATGATTATGTAAATTAATAATCCAATTTTTTGCCTTCAGATTTCACTAATCCGTATACCTAATACTAAAATTTTCCATGGATTTCGTGGAACTGGAAGCAATTGAAGGTCTCCGGTGGTCATGGAATTCATGGCCAGTATCAAAATCCGAAGCTTCAGGTCTGATAATCCCACTATCTATTATGTGTACACCATTGATGCATTTCAACGAGCTCCCTGTACTTCCTTATGATCCTCTTATGTGCACTCAATGCGGCGCCGTTTTAAACCCATATGCTCGTGTTGATTACCAATCGAGAATTTGGGTTTGCCCGTTTTGTTACCGGAAGAACCCGTTTCCGAAATCGTATCTTGGAATCAACGAAAACAATATACCTGCTGAGCTTTTCCCGACGTACAGTACCGTTGAGTATCATTTGGGGAAAAAGGGTTTAGCTCAAAATCCGAATTCGAGCTCTAATTTTGGAAATATGTCACTGTCATCGAAAATGCCTTCGTTTTCGAGTACTTACTCTAGCTTGGATTGGGCGGGATATGGGATTGGCCCAGCGTTTGTGTTTGTTGTGGATGCTTGTACATCGGATGAGGAGCTTGGGGTGGTGAAAAATGAGCTTCTTCATGTGATTGCTCAATTGCCTGAAACTGCATTAGTTGGGTTGGTGGTATTTGATTCAATGGTTAGAGTTTATGATCTTGGTTTTGGAGAGTGCTGTAGAGTTGTGATGTTCCATGGTGAGCGTGAGCTTTCTTCTGAGCAGGTAAAATGTGACATATTATCTAAGCCTTTGTCAATGTGCTTGTCTAGTTCAGTTTACTAATGCATCCAATTAACAAAGAGCTGTTTTTCTTTTGGAAATATATTATACTGTTGAAGTGTAACATATTCCCTAGTTATATCAAGAATAATGCAATTTAAACAGTGGTAGCTTTCCAAATGTTTGATGCATCAGGGAAACAACTAGAGAAGTTTGGTTGTCAATGCAGTAATGCATGCTTTACTTGTTTTTGAGCTGTGAATATCTGATTGAATCTTGATGCATTTCTTTCAGTAAGAAATGTGAGATGAATTAGCCTTTGCCGTTTGGGAATTAGTAAAAGGGGATAAAAAAGGAGGAACTTTAGAGTAGGGTGGGGGGCGAGCTCTATACTTCTAAGGAGAACAAGAAAGCTCCACGTTGAATTTTTAGTCTATTTCTTCTGATCACCAAAGAAGAGTCGAAGGAAGTTTGAGGGACATATTTTGAAGTTCTCAGTTCTGCATATGAATATAGGATCACTTTTATCAGACAAAACCTTATAGTTAATGTTTAAAGACGTAAATCAGTCAGCTGGCCTGTTTGCTCCACTTTGTATAGTGCACTTGTTCAGCACATCGTAAAAGTTCTAGCCAAACAGTTGTATTTAATTTGAAAGGAAGCGAGGGTGTGTTATGATGAGACGCACAAGAGGTTAGCTTAAGAGGAAGTGTTTTAGTGTCTTGAGGGCAGATGAGGCGATGCTTTCTGTAGTGTAGATTGAGATGGATTGGTCTTTGCTGTTATAGCTTCTCCTTCTACAACTTTTCATTGGTGTGATTTATATTAGGGATCTCATTGAATGAGTCCTATCTATGCCTTTATTCTAGTCTGAAACTCCATGCTAACTAATGAACACGTGCTTGGCATCATTTTAAAAAATTTGGGACATTAAAGTGCTGCAGAGCCTCTATAACTATTTCAAATTTGGCAACTTACCCTTATAAAACATCTTCCATGACTTGTATCGACCTAAACATTTAAAAGGTAGCAACTGATCCCTTCCATGAGTTTTTAACTAAGATCAATTTCAACTAAAGAGAATTGTTGGAAATGCCAGCGTCTCCTATTCTCTTCTTGTCAATGCTCACCGTTTAGGAGTAGTCAGCCACTTCATTAGTTTTCCCTTCTTTTTTTATTAGACTTTGCGTACTCTCTCCTTCAGTTCTTTCTCTAACCCGAATTCTAGTTTGCTTTTGTGTTTCTTTCTCGTGAATTTCCACTTTTCCCCACTTTTTTCTTGTTTCTTCCATCCTACTTCAATGAGCTTATGCTCATCTTTCTCTTCCCCTCTCCCCCTTGTTCTTTTCTCCATATCTCTTCCCGCCCTCTTTTTTTGACATCCAACACAACATCCCCACCTTCGCAGGCTAGTGAAATCTTGTTTCTCAGCAAACCAACCAACCAACAACAAGCACCGGGAAATCGCACAGGGGGAGTCTCAGGAGGGTAGGGTAGGGTGTACGTAGACTTTACCCCTGCCTCCATACCTCATGGAGGTAGAGAGGTTGTTTCCTAAAGACTCTCGGCTCAAGTATCACATATCAGATCATTAAGGAAAAGAACATATAGAAGTAAAGAAGGTGTAATAAATAATAGAGAAAGAATTATATAACATTCAATGAAAATTGCAATAATCGAAGCACAAGAAATAAGAGGTAGTAACAGAGAATGTAGGACAAGGAACTACAAAATTACCCCTAAGCCTACCCCGTAGGAAAGCGAGACCACTCCACTACTCACTATCTACACTAATCTGTGATCTGCACAACTTTCTATCTAAGGTCAAGTCCTCGGTAAGCTAAAGATGAGTCAGTCATGTCTAATCACTTCTCCCATACTTCTTCGGCTTGGCTCTACCTCTTCTTAAACCCACCATTGCCACCTCTCGGACCTCCTTACTTGGGCCTTTGCATACCTCTTCTTCACATTCCCGAACCATCTCAGTCTTATTTTCCCCATCTTGTCCACCAAAGAGGCCACTCCCACTTTGTCCTGGATATATTCATTCCTAGTCTTATCTCTCCTAGTATGCCCACATAACCGCCTCAACATCCTCATTTCCGCCACTCTTATCTTGTGAAAAAGGATGTGATGGACACTATTAGAAATTTTCACAAGAGAGAGTATTTTGAATAGAGTTTCAATGCAACTTATGTTGTCCTGATTCCCAAGAAAAAAGTCTTAGAGATTTCAGACCTATAAGTCTGGTTGATAAAATTATCTATAAGCTTCTCACTGAAAGGCTCAAGAGAGTGATTGATAAACTGGTGATAGACATCAAATGACTTTTATTAGAGGTACAAAAATCATAGATGCGACATTGATAGCCAATGAGTGTGTGGACTCTAGAATCAAATACCAGACTCCTGGTATTCTCTGCAAACATGACATCGAGAAGGCTTACGATCATGTTAACTGGAATTTTCTCCTAAAAGTTCTAAAAGACATGGGTTTTGGCATGAAGTTCTTTCTATAGCTATGGAAGGACTGAATCAGATGTTTAAAATTACAAAAGACATAGGAGCCCTGAAGGGTTTCAAGGTTACAGACCGGGAGAACAGTGGTATGGAGATCACCCATTTACTTTATGCAGATGATTCATTGGTACTCTGCGATGCTGATATTGATCAGGTCAAACATCTGAGAACTATTCTGGTGATTTTTGAGGCAGTTTCTGGACTTCATGTTAACTGGCATTAGAGCAGTTTATTACTGGTTAATAAAGTGGACAATAATCAAGAACTTGCAGGTGTTCTGGGATGTGTGGTGGGTTCCCTACCTACTATCTATTGGGGGCCAACTTTGGGTGCTAAAAGTAAAGCCTTGCAGATCTGGGGTGGCGTCATAGAGAGGTGTGAAAAGAGGCTTGCAGTATGGAAGGGACAATACTTATCTCTAGGTGGTAGGGTCATACTAGTCAATAGTGTTTTGGTTGTCCTTCCTACTTATGTCATGTCTCTTTTTCCTTTTCCTAGCAAGGTAAGGAAAATAACTGACAAGATCAGGAGGAATTTCATATGGGAAGGCAACAACGAAAAAAGAGCATTCCACTTGGTTAATTGGGATGTTCTTATCAAATCCAAAAAATATGGAGGCCTTGGCATCAAGAACCTAAATGCTCACATCCAAAGTTTACTAATGAAGTGGATATGGAGGTATAATCTTGAAACATATGCTGGAGGTATAATCTAACACCTCCATAGGATTTAGGTTTCTTTACACAAATAAATTAGAATGGAGGGAGTAATATCTCAAATTACAATTAGTAAAATTTTACCATTAACATTAGTGAGTTAGGTTGAAACGGCCGGAGGAAGTTGCTCGGATGCTAAGCACCCCTCAAATCCAATTGTAAGATTGTGAGTTTTAGTCATCAAATGTGCAAAAAGGATGGAGCTCTTACGGAGGAGTAAAAAACAAAGTTAGGTTAAATCGTTAAAGAAGAGGGATTTAACTTTCAATAAGCAAAAATTACTTATCTAATATTGATTTATATAATATTACTTATATAAAATTTTCATTCTCAAAAAAATAATTTATATAAAAGGTTGACACAAAATAAACTCACAATTTTTTTTTAATTTTGTTATATTCTTGTGAAATACTAGTATCACTATCCAAACTTTTATAATATGTAATAACAATATTAATTATATATTTTGTTATAGCGGATGTATGTGTGAAATGTGAAAGTTTGTGAAAATCAGAAGAATGTGTCTAGAAAGAACATCATATGTAAATAATAAACAACATAAATTCATGTCTCACATTATAACTTATCATTATATAGAATATAGATCACAATAAAATATTATTTAGATTTATTATATCATAATTTTCACTTAAAGACCCAACCAATTAGACGGTGTGGTTGAAGAAATCATTTTAAGTCCTGTTTCGGTATCTTTTGCTCTAATCATTGACTGTAACTCGTTAATCTTATCATCTAAATCTCTTTCAAATTTTTTGATCTCTTGTGTCAGTTGCTTCTCTCTTTCTAAATCAGTCCCCTTGAATTTTTTTGATGTAGAGCACTCAAAATCATCTTCAATAACCTTTCCTTTTCCCTTGTCATCGATTGTATTCTTTTTTGTTTTGTACATCTTCTCATGTTTTTTAGGGTGACAATTTTTTTCAATTGTCATCCTACAACTTGAGGAACACAGTTGATGATTTCGCCTGCAAAAATCGATCAATGACCGATTCAGCATTTGGTAAACCAAATATGAATGGTTCACCTATAATTGAAAAAATAATAATAACGATATCGATTCCACACAAAACAGAAAGATCTGTTGCTTGCTTGCAAAGAGCTTTCTGTTTGTTGGAGGACGTGATCTCTTTGGTGGACTTCTTTTCACTTTTTTCTTGCATGTGAGAGCTCTTTCTTGTCATGACTAATACAATAAGATGTATGATATATAAATTTTGTATTGACGGAGTCTTTCAATCTCAAATCAGAGTGAGTACAGACGAGAGAGCAAACCCGTATATTTATAGACCCATCAGTTTTTAAGTTTTGTGATTTACAAAAACATTCCTTGTGATTAAACAATATTATTTTCCACCCTCAACTTCATTAAATTAACTAATTGGCTAGATTTTTTGAGTTTGATATAGGATTGGCCGATTATCACTCTGTTAAAGTTTTGCAAAATTGGCATTTTCCAAGTTTACCCTTACTTAAATTGCCTATTTTATATTACTTAATGAAAAATATAGTATAATTATTACTTTATTTATCCTTCTTATATGTTCCAATATATAAAACAAGGAACTTTAATCTTGAATTGTTTTCTATTTTGTTACATATTTTATGAATTTACTCTCTATTTGTATATACTTTCAATTTATTATAAGCATAATAATTGTTTTATACGATTGAGTCAACAAAATAATTTATTATTATTATATTATGTAATCCAGTATAAATGAGTGTAATAAATAAAAAGTGGCAAAGTTAACAGTTACCAATAGAAAAAATAATTCAAAAACAAAAACATCTGTTAAATAAAATTGGTGGGAGAGTTGTCCAAACCAGCATAATAATTGTTTTATATGATTGAGTCAACAAAAAAATAATTATTATATTATGTGATCCAATATAAATGAGTTTTGATTACACTATCCTTCTTTAAAAGGATGGGAGGTTACTTACATGTATTTCGAAAATAAATTTTGATTAATTCAAGGGTATAAATGTCATTTACAATTTACCATCTGACGAGTGATCTTTGCCAATTTTTTTTTTTAAAATAAAGGGAGATCATTGTATTTTTAGAGATAGAGCGGGGGTGAGTGTAATATCATAAAATTAGAGTGCATCAACTAAGTAATTAGGAAAAGTTTGCAACTAACTAGCATAGATTACCTTAATCTTCCTCATTTGAATTTATTCTTAATCTTTATTTTTCAAAAAATAAAAAATAAACAAAACAATATAACATACCACTCGTTTTCAATTAATGTTTTTTATTTACTTACAATTCTTTTTCCGGATGCTAATTATTTTTAATAACCATCTAGTGATGTGGTTTGACCATCAACAAATGAGATTCCTTCTCTTTTAATCAAAGGTCTCAGATTCGAATCCTTAAAATTAAGATTTTTTGTAAGGAGCGGTAAACTGCTTCTCCTTTAACAGACCTTACGTGACACAAATTTGAATTAGTCCAGCCAGTTGGTATCATATGATTAAGAAATATATTATATAATATGATGAGGAATTTTGAATGAGAATGTTATATGTACCACTTTGTAAGTTTGGGCCATGTTGAACTAGCTAAATGTGTGTGATTCAATCCAAACTAATAATAATCGTGTGTATGAGATTAGATACCTTTTTCAAATAAGGGAAAAGTGATTTTGTGTTCCAACGCTTCTAATTATTTGTCAATCTGAGGCCCGCATGAAAAGTTATATGAAATTATTGTGCAAAAATTGAAAATTCGCCAAAGTGTCGAAAATGAGCACCTCATGGAGCAAGCTCAGAGCGGGGGGACCTTGACCTTGCGGAGTGTATCTCAAAGCGAGGGAGGGACCTCACTTTGGCCTTCGTGGCGCAAGCCTCTTCTTCTCGCTATGGGTTCCGCGGGGCAAAGTGTCTCAATCCCTGCAATTCTCAAGGACTTATATTGTTCCCATTCTCTTACTTATCCTCCTCGTCCCTGCTTCCACCCACTTCTCATAAGCAACCTTTATCGCTTCCACTTCTCTTTGGACTTTTCCATTCCACCACCAATCCCCTTGATGCTCACCAAAGTTACCCCTCGAGACCACAACACCTCTCTCGTTGCTTCACTGATGCAACTAGTTGCCTGTCCCACATACTGTTTGCATCCCCTTTACTCCCCTAAGCAACTCATCGCCATCAACTTCTCCCCATATCCTAGGCTCCGGATGCAGTCAAGCCACCTCATCTGATCCTTGACCTGTTACACACAACCCTCCTCCTCCTCTTCCTCATAATCTTCAAATCCATCACCAAGAGCTTATGTCAGGTTCTAAGATTCTCACTCTGAATAACCCTTCCGAAGTAGTAAGTAATCTATCTAGGTCTTAGCCAACAAACTACAGAAGGTCACCAAGTGTTCCTCCTTCGAGAAACTTGAGTTAGCTACCACCAACTAAAAAGCTTTTGCAAAATCCAAAAATGAGGCTCCACCTTCGTTTCTATCCCAAAAGCAGATACCTTTAGCACTTCGTCATATCCCCTTGAAGTTGTCCCCATGTGACCACTAAGTTGTTTCCCAGCAATTTTATTTTTCTCCTTTTCTATTATGTTCTTTGTGTGTGTGGGGTGGGGGGGGGGGGTGGGGTGGGGTGGATGGGGGTGGTGGTGGTGGTGATTCCTCCTCCTTCATTGAACTACTGGCTGCAACATTATATTTTGTTCCATAGCTTAACTCTGATAAAGTATTTGCACAAAGAAAAGGGCCAGTAGAAGCAATTCCTAACGAGAGTAGAGGCAGTAGAAGGAGAAGAAATAAAGTAAAGAGAAAGTAGAAAAGAGTGAAGAAAAGAAGCATGGTAAAAAAGAAAGAAAAATATTAGAACTATTTTCCATCTTAGCAAGGGAGCAATGCATTTGATGGGCTAGACTGATGCTTAGCAATGATGGTTCACAAATGAGGAAAAAGAAAACAAAAGGGGTAAAGAGTATTGCTACTGAACCTTTAGACTTAAAAAACTAATACAACAGATCAGTTGCTTCTCTTTGTCAGTTCAAAGGTTGGACTACAAATGTTTGTTTAAGGGGTTAGTTTAAGAGATGTACTTTTCTCGCTTGGTTGACGGCTAGTGGTGATTATGAACTCGAAACCTTGAGGAAGAGGTGGTTAATATATGCTACTTATTGATTCATGTGAGAACAATTGGGAGGCGACATAGATTACGTCTATGGTGTAGCTTTTAGGATGGTTCGCAATACAATGGACCATGTTGGGTGCTGTGAAGCATGAGTTGTTTAGTTGGGTCCTTAGAAGATGAAAAGACACTGACCCTGGGATGTTGCACCATTAAAACTTATGTGGGTATGAGGGACAGAAAGAAATAGGAGAGCCTTTGAAGGGAAGAGCTTGATTTTGTGCATATGATGAATAGCCTCCTGCGTATAATGTCCTTTTGGTGCACTCATGTGGTCTCTATCTGTATAGAAGATTGGGCGTCTTTTGTAAAGAATCATATCTATCTGTAAATTCTCTAGTTTTTTTGTATACCTCTTGTATATGACTTTCCCATTATCAATACAATTATACTTGATAAAAAAGGGGGTTAGTTCAAGGCTTAGATGCCAAACCAAAAAATAAATAATAGTTTTAAGTGTATGTTACCCAAATTGAGAATAGTTTGAAGGGCTTCAGAATGCTTTAGAGTTTCTGGATGACCAATTCACTAATCAATATTCTGAACCATAAGGAAAATGAAATAGTAATAAAAAGTCGCTTCAAGCAGGTTTAACCATTCAATTTAAAGTAAGCTACCTCGCATAACCTGTTCTGTGGTCCTGATTACCCCTTCCCAATCCCCCACCCACCAACACAAAAAAATGCATCAACAGCTACATCTAGAAACTCATTATGGATTATGCTTTAATTTGTTCATTTTGCTATTTATTTTTTTGATCACAGACCAAGCAACTCCTGGGTATTCATCGTATGAAGTACCAAGCAGGAATGGTACATATGGCTCCAAAACAGGGATTCCTGATACAGCTATCAGAAGGGGAGTTCAGCATCACATCAGCAATTGAAGATATCCATTCTTCACCGCAGGTTATGCCAGGGCATAGACCTTTACGTGCTACAGGAGTAGCAGTATCAGTTGCTGTTGGACTACTAGAAGGATGCTTGGTCTCTGCAGGTTCACGTATCATGATCTTCACCTCAGGGCCAGCAACAATCGGCCCAGGGATGATTGTAAACTCTGATTTTGGCAATACCATTAGGAATCAGCGAGACATTGGTAATGGTTATGCACCATACTACAAGAAGTCCAGTGAATTCTATAAACATATATCTAGAAGATTGTCTGATTCGTCCATTGCTCTTGATCTCTTTGCTTGTTCATTGGATCAAGTTGGAGCAGCTGAGCTTAGAGCTCCAGTTGAAAGTTCAGGGGGGTTCATGATGTTAACAGAGTCATTTGACTCGGACCAGTTCAGAAAGTGTTTGCGTCACATATTTAGCCATGATGAGGTTGGTAATTTGAAAATGTGTCTTGATGCAACTATTGAGATAGTAACGACAAAGGATGTTAAAATTTGTGGGGCTCTTGGTTCATGTGTTTCTCTTCAGAAGAAGAATGGTTCAGTCAGTGACAAAGAAATTGGCGAGGGAGGTACCTATATGTGGAAATTGGGGGCACTTACTGATAAAATGTGTATTGCCTTCTTTTTCGAAGTAGGGGATGAACAGAAAGCCCAACCTAGTTCTGCATTTTTCATACAGTTCATAACAAACTATAGATATGGAAGCATGGGAATTCGGAAGAGAGTGATCACTGCTGCAAGAAGGTGGGTCGGGAACCACTCTCCGGAAATTGCTGCTGGTTTTGATCAGGAAGCAGCAGCTTCAGTGATGGCTAGGCTTGCCATTCATAGAGCAGAGAGCAATTTTTCTCAAGATGTTGTCCGGTGGCTAGATAAACGTTTGATACGTTTTGCTTCAAAGTTTGGAGATTATATCCCGGAAGACCCCTCATCATTCCGTCTTGCGACTAATTTATCCCTTTTCCCACAGTTCATTTACTATCTAAGGAGATCCCAGTTTATTGATGTCTTCAACTGCACCCCAGACGAAACTGCTTTTTTCCGTCTGTTGTTGAACCGTGAGGGGGTAGTTCGCTCACTTATTATGGTCCAGCCAACTCTTTTCCAGTATTCATTCGACGGTCCCCCAGTCCCTGTTCTCTTAGACATCTGCTCCGTCTCTCCGGACGTTATCTTGCTCTTTGACTCCTACTTCTATGTGGTTATTCATTATGGCTCTAAGATCGCACAATGGCATAAACTTGGCTACGACAAGGATCCTAGTCACGATAGTTTCCGCAAACTGTTAGAAGCTCCCGAGATCGATGCAGAGCAACTAGTATCTGATAGGATTCCTGTGCCAAAGCTTGTAAAATGTGACCAGCATAGTAGTCAGGCTAGATTTCTTCTTGCCAAGTTGAATCCATCTGTTACACACAACTCAACTTACACACAAGGCTCAGATATTATATTTACTGAAGAACTAAGCCTACAAGTTTTTATTGAGCACTTGCAAGCTTTAGCAGTGCAGGGTTAAATTTTGAGTGTTGTATAAAGTAGTTATATAGAAGTGTTGTACATTAGCAGCAAGGTAAAAATGTCTGTTTGTTAAGTAGATTTTTCTTTTTTTGTTGGGTGAAAAGAACATTTTCTCATTGCGTTGCATATGGGAAGTTCTAATTTTTCCTTATTGTTTGTGGAACATTTGGCTTACACGAAAATAGTTTACTACAAGTACAATACAAAATTTTGCAATTCCACTTTATTTTCGGAGATACTTGATACTTACGTGATCCTTAAGCATATAGTTAGCGCTCCTTTTTAGGCAGGATCAAACTCTTTTTTTTAGTATGATTGGGCCCTGCCATGGTAGAACCTGGTGAATCAGGCGTACTACTTATATATAGTGAAAATGTCATTGTATTGTAATTTTAGTAACTTTGCCACCAGCTTTTGACTCTGAGAGTGAAAGTTGGTGTCAATCTCACATGTTGTCATGGTGAAAAAGCCAAAAACTGAGCTTTTAAGTGCACCTTTATCAATTCCTTGTCATCACATAACAAAGTTGATTTGTATCAAAATTGATTAGAGTTTCAAAAGTAAAACAACATATTTCTATATTTATTACTAGCATTTATTTAATTACTGCTTACAAATTTTTATCAATTCCTTGTCATCACATAACAAAGTTGATTTGTATCAAAATTGATTAGAGTTTCAAAAGTAAAACAACATATTTCTATATTTATTACTAGCATTTATTTAATTACTGCTTACAAATTTTTATCAATTCCTTGTCATCACATAACAAAGTTGATTTGTATCAAAATTGATTAGAGTTTCAAAAGTAAAACAACATATTTCTATATTTATTACTAGCATTTATTTAATTACTGCTTACAAATTTTTATCAATTCCTTGTCATCACATAACAAAGTTGATTTGTATCAAAATTGATTAGAGTTTCAAAAGTAAAACAACATATTTCTATATTTATTACTAGCATTTATTTAATTACTGCTTACAAATTTTTATCAATTCCTTGTCATCACATAACAAAGTTGATTTGTATCAAAATTGATTAGAGTTTCAAAAGTAAAACAACATATTTCTATATTTATTACTAGCATTTATTTAATTACTGCTTACAAATTT